>CABHPP010122208.1:0-27375 GCA_902168425.1 Peromyscus attwateri | reverse complement strand
CTCTGCCTCCCGAGTGCTGGGATTAAAGGCGTGCGCCACCAACGCCCGGCATCCTTACTGATTCTTAAGCACAAGGCTCTAACTAGCTTCTAGAAGACTCCGGGGCTTGAGTGGAATGTTGATGTGTTATTCATTTTCTAAGCAGGTTAGATAGACAAGCCTAAGCAATGGTTCTCAAAAGGACATGATATAATATAGACTTTTATATCCATGTTTAAAATGCAGACATAGAAATGTTCATATCTACTTTTAAAAAATGACACAGTTTAGGGACCAGTAAGAACTAGCTTGCCATGCAAGCCTAACTCCCTCAGATAAATCCCCAGAATGCACATACAGGAACAAGGATAGAAGTGATTATTGCAGGTTGCTCTCTGGCCTCCACATGCACTCAATGGCACACATGCACTCCATGGCACACATGTACTCCAGGGCACACATGCACTCCAGGGCACATATGCACTCCAAGGCACACATGTCATAGCACAAATGCTCATATATTCACCGTATGTATCCATGGACAATAAATAACGCTTAAAAATAGTCTTCAAATGACGATTTCGGATGACTCATTTAAATTTGCTAAGGTTTAGTTTTAGCTGGGCATAAAAAAGAGAAGTGTATCATAGAAACCTCTCCATTATCCCTTCCATCTTCAATATTTTGCATTTTATGAGCTAGAGCTTCAGACACCTAAGACCACTAGTGATTGGGGGTAGTTTTACTCCAGATGTATTTGGTACAACCCACTGAAACCTAAATTATGATATACTTCAGAATACTGTTACACAGAAATGGCAGAGATCACATTCACATTCATGAAAATATGAGCAGGTGTCCAGGACTAAACTTTTTGAAACAGGCATGAAACAAACCACATGATGTCCATGGAATAATACTACAAAAATCATTTTTATTTTCTCTATTCAACAAATATGCTTCAATTTTTAATCATATTTAAGACATTGTGTTAGAGACTCTTGAACGATATAAACATGAATTAGATGAGCCACTCATTAAGGAAGAGGTAAAATGAGAAATTTCATTTTAACCAGGTTGAGTGAAGCTTGAATAATTGGCAAGATCATGGCTACTGGAAGAGACTATTTGTCCAATAATGTCTCTGAAGAGTATGCCACAAAGACATTCCTGACACTTAAAATTTGCAGTGTCTAAATCCTGACCAAGGAGCAAGTATCATTAACTCTCCTTTCATGTATGTATCAAACTGAATGCAATTACTTGAAAAATTGCTTTCCTGGCCTTCATAGTGATTTCTCTCCTTTTAACAGACTTTTCTATCTGGAGCAGTGGTTCTCAACCTTCCTAATGCTGTGACCATTTAATGGTCCTGTTGTAGTGACCCCAATAGTAAATTATTTTCAATGCTACTTCATAACTTTAATTTTGCTATTGTCATGAATCATAATGTAAATATCTGTGTTTTAGGATGATCTTAAGTGACCCCTATGAAAGGGTCATTTAACCCCCATGGGGTCGTGACCCACAGATTGCAAACTGCTGATCTAAAGTAAAGGACAATGGAATATAATCAGCCACTGTTCCACAGCCTATGCCAGAGGTATCCCATGGCTCTTCTATAGAAGTTAAGGTGGCTAGCACACTGTCCTCTATGTTTCTGCCAGTATAAATGCTCCATATACTTTGTAGATCATGAACCATACTGCAAAGAATTGAGATCATTATTCAACATTTGTAGTGGAAGACAGGCTTCCCATGTCTCCAACTAGACTACATCCAGCAGAGAAGCGGTTTGGATTTATTTGAACTAAAACACTTGGAATATAGTGGAGCACAATAAGGCATTCTCATGGATGTTCCTTCTCCAGCAGTTTCAGGCCAACCCCAGAAGCTGCTCCACGGGATGACTCTCATATTCAGTCTGTCGCCCACCTTCACAGCCAGTAGCAAAATTTGCCTTAACTCAGAGGGCTCTTGCTATTTTAACATGGCTGTTTCTATTTATAAAGTTACACAATCCACTTGGTTCCTTCTTCCTCCCTGTCTGAGACATGGTTTACAAAAAAGAAACCAGTCATTCCATTAACGCATTGCCAGGAAACTCAACTGTTGTTTGCTGGAACAGACTAAAAAAAGACCCACACCTAGACTTATGCCCTACTCAGCCTTCCTCAATCTGTTCCCAGAGGCTCTTTTTTTTTTCTGACTGAACTCTGAAGTTTCATTATATTCACGAGAAGGTTCTCTTTGCTCCTTTGCTCATGTGGTGGTTTCCCACATGCCTCTAAAATGCCCTCTGAGTGAAACGTGACCCACGACAGGAAGCATCCACAGACAAGTTCTTTGATGAGTAGCAATAGGATCCCAAGACGATGCAGGTGTCAACACATTTAACAAAAGTTTTGCACAGCAGCATTTGAAGAGAAGAGAGAGAACGGAAATGAGACATTGAGTTTCTGCCTAACTCTTCTGGAAGCTGTACATGAACTGCACCAACTTAGGTCCACAGAGAGTATGTATGTATGGGAACTGTCCCTGGAAACTCAAGCACACTGCATTTACAGTGGAGTGAACATGGGGGTTAGAAATCCGAGTTTCTCTCACAGCTCTGTAAAATACTAAATTTAACTAAAATATAATTGCTATTTCATCAAGGGTGCAGAAGAGAAAGGGAAACACCATGGCCTGTGACATCCATACTCTGTGAGACTTCTTTTCTTGTGTACATCAAATGAGAAAATGTCACATAGAAGGAACTGTAAAGAAAGTCTGGATACCTGATGTTCTTCACTTATTTTTTCATGGAGGAACTCTTTCCTGCTCTTCCAATTATCTCATTTTGAGTCGTATGAATATTACTCCATAGGCTGACGTAACATACAAAAGGAACTAAGAAACACACTATACTGCTGTGAGGAATTTATCAGCTGTCTAGTTTCTCTAGAAAAAGTGTGGTGCAATTCACTCTCTGAATTAAAAAAAAAAAGTTCTTATCTGAAGACAGTTTTCCATATTCAATCAAAACAGATAAGGGACATGGGTGACATTAAAAACAGGTTCTTGAAATCTAATATGATCATGTAACAAACGCCTCTGATAATTTTAGATGTAGACATACCCTCGCTTCCTCTTTGCACTCCCCCCAACTTTCTGTCAATAGTCTATTGTTAAAGCATGAACTTTCTCCCAGACCACATCCTGTCTGTCCTATAGAGAGGCATCATGCTGTTGAAGGAAAATAAAAATCCTCATCTCTGTGTGCAGCTGCTGCAGACAAAGAAAAAACAAACCCAGTGGCATCACAAACTTCATTGTCTTGAACTCAGTGTCTACGGTTTATTTTGGAAACTGTCTAATGAATTTCAGGAACTATGAAAGGAACCAGCACTCTAATTCAGATTTTTGACTAGAAGTTTGGTGATCTCTGATGATACTAATGCTGCCTTTATACTATATTCAATAGACACTCTTCATATTTAGATTATATGAATAAGCATGTACATGTATCATATATGAACAAATTATTCAATAGATCAATTCAATAACCTTTAAATTAGTCACATATAGAAATAAAAGGCAACAAAACCGTAACTAAGTCTAAAACAAAAATTTCAGAAAAATTGTCATAGAATTAAATGCAAAGATACCTAGGAAAGATTTGTTTCATATCCAGAAGGTGAATCACCTGAACAAGCATTAGTGGTCATGGTTTGAGCCCTGAAATAGTCTGAAAGGATCTACAAAAGTCCTACATTGAAACTTAATTATTATTATGGTAGAATTAATATATAAATTCTCTAAAATGTACTTAAGTCATGAAAATATATCCTGTATGTAGAGTCCTAGGTCCATGATGAAAGGACTAAACAACCAAATTCACTCTGGTCTAATCTTCCATTCTATGAGAATATACGACTCCTACTTCCTGCAGAATGTAGCAACCAAGTGCCATCTTGAGGACAGAGACAGTTTGTCACACAAAGCTCCTGAGGCCTTGATGGTTGATATTATAGGCTCCCTCACTCTGAGAAGTACATGCTCTTATTTATGAACATCCTGAGTGTGGAGTAAAGCTATCACATTACAAATGGATTAATACAAAGAGCATCATCACTTGATTCCACCTTCAGGGCTCAGATACTCACATCCAAGTATGTTTAAATATGAGAAATATGTGTGTGAGTATGTATGTGTGTAAATGAAATATATATGTATGAGAATTCCCAGCACACATTTTTATAGATCAACTTTTTCTCTAGAATTATCTTTCACTATTGCTTGATACTACTTGCATTTCCATTTTATTTGTATTTGTATGAAATCTTACATGACATATACACGTATACATGCATATATATGTATATATATATATATTTTTTTTTAAAGTCTACTAACATGATTTTCTTTTTCAAGTAAGTCATGTTCTAAATTAGTGGCTAGAACTGTAGGCAACCACCACCACTGTCTGAATATATTTTCAAGTGCCACATACGGAGAATAGAAAGCTATTCAAAATACAAGAAGCATATCTCAAACTTCAAATAAAGGTTTTTGAAAAAGATATTATTTCTGATATTGATGCTATAGTATACAGGTATTTATTTTTTCAAAGAGAATATACTGAATATACATTCCTAAAAGATCCCCAATTGTTATAAGTATATTTACTACAGTGAATTTGATGTTAATTCACTGTATGCACACACATACATTAAAACAGTGCATATGTGAACATGTCATATGTGTGTATGCACAAGGAACAAACATTTGTGGATACACCAATAAACTGGATAAACCATTAAAAAAGGCAGGAAAAGACACCTAGGATCCATGATGTAGACAGAGGAGTGGCAATATAAAGATTTATACTTACTGAAAAGGCAGCCTTTTATAGACGACAAAAGGCCTAGCTTAAATATGGAGAAATAACACTGTGAAGATAATGTTGGAGAGGGTGATCAGCCAGTGTTCAGGGGAAGAAATAAAATCACAGTGAGGACATTGAGGAGTCAGCCAAAGGAAGGAAGGGATGGCTATAAAGCAGATGGCCTAAAGAGAAAAGAACTGTGACACAATTTTCAAAAATGGGCCAAAATTATAGCATAATTTTTTGGCAAGAATATGCTGCTATAGAAAATCAATAAAGGCAGAGAAAGTTATTAAGATATAAGAATTCAGAAACAAAAAAGTAACAAGTAAACAATCTCTATGACTTAGGAGACTAAATTTCTTTCTCTTGAACCAACCTACAATAAAATAACATTCATTGCACTGAAACATCTTTGACACACAAAAAAATATTTTGGTTAATTCACAAACAAATAGGGTTTGTTGTGGCAATTTCATACATATATGATATTCATTCATTAATTCATTCATTCATTTTTGAAACAGGGTCATGCTGGTTGGGAACTTGCTATGGAGCCAGGGATTACCTTAAACTTCTGGTCTTCCTGCCTCTGCCTCCCAATTGCTAGGTTACAAGGATGCCTCACCATGCTGTGTTAGGGATGGAATCCAGAATTTTGGCACGCAATGCAAGCATTCTGCTGAATTTCACTGCCAGCCTATGTTTTGTTCTTACTCAACTCTACCCACACTGCAGTCCTCTCGTCTCCCTCTACCTTTTTCTGGTCTACTGATTCCTTCCCAATTCTCCCTCCTCCTTTCATGACATACACTCCAATAGTACATCACATGAAGGTAGAATCCAAGATACATTGTCAGTGCATAACATACTGTAAAGACAAGTTAAATCACTCATAATTCATCTCACAACTCAAATGTGTTCTGAATATTATTCTTTGTAAATACTTTCCATAGTCTCTAAGGATTATAGTATGATTTTCCTCTTTCAATACCAGGGGTGAATTTTTTTTCAATGATCTGTTCCCCAATTCCAACTCAATGGCTCCTTGGAAATGATTTGCAATGTGCTGACAGAAGTTACATGATGCTTCCAAGTCAAGGGCAAACATTCCATTTCACAACTGTGTAGCCACCCACTTACCAATATCTAGAAGCCAATAAATGCTGCTTTCCCACTTGGAAAACTCACTCTACTCTGACTCTTTAAATTTCACTCTAAAATTCAGATATTACACTTCCTTGGCCTTCTGGGTTATATTTCTGATGAAGAGTTCCTAGTAACAGCAAGAGAAGAGTTCCAAAGCACATGTATTGGAGGAATTAGGAATGAGTGTCATGTCCAAGAGTAACTTCAGGACACCAGGATGGATCGGCTCATTGAAACACAAGAAATAAAAGGCTGTCAGCAAAATCACATGGTGGAAATAGCCAAAGAAGCCAGGAGACCACAGTGAGCCTCGTATATAAGAATTTTCTGTACAAATCTATGTCAATTTTATATACTTATTATATTGCTAGAGAAGTTACAAAATCCTTTTCTTCTGTATTTTAGGATTACGGTTTTCCTCTGATGTGGTGGTCTGCTTTTAGGTAGATAGCCTTACAAATTAGGACAATGAGTGACAATCTTCAAGACACCTACTGAGTACTTTAGAAATTTTTTTAATATCCTAAAATTTTGTCTAATCTTGAAAATCTGATTTAGAGCTTTATATCAACCTCTAATGAACAAAATGCCTGTTAATACTTTACCAAGCTATTTTTCTTAATTTCTGAGCACATGGCTGGCCTGCATTGCCCAGTCTTTCTTGCCACTTAATATGACAAAGGCAAGTAAGTACAAGTGATAAACAGAGTAGCAACACACATGTCCAGTGCTCTGTTTTCTTTTCTTCATAGATTGCTGAATAGATTTGTGATGATGAGAGAGGCTAGAATGTACCTGTTTTTCAGAGTTACTGTATACATACGTTGTGAAATTTCTTTTTCTTCAGGGACTATTTAAGAAATATTTAAGTTCATGCAGGCCATAGTTCTCTATTATGACGAGCCATCTTTGATATCCAGCCTAAGTAGGAACCACAGACAATACATACAAAGCACGTCTGTGTTCAAACAAAACTTATCTTTAAAATGTATGTGCCAAGCCAGATTTATCCTATGTAAGCTTGTCATTCCTTGGTTGTGTAGGGCCATTAAAGGAGTAAAATACACATTTCTACTGTGTTAAGTCTGGGAGATCTAGGGATTGTGAACTATAGAAGTTAGTATCCCCTTAATTATCAGGGTGTAATTTTAATCATATACAAGTTTGTTGTCACATATTTCATTATAAATAACTATGGACTTAATCTACCTCAAATTTTCTATTTATTACATCAAAATGACAAAAATTGCATTCTATGTTTTATTCTTTGTTCTTTATTTTTCTTTTATGAAAATGGCATTGTATTATTTTACTAGGGAAAGGATACATTTGTGTCGTGACCCCTCTCATCTAGTGACCTTTTTTCTAATCAATACTACAATACTTTTTAAACAATGATTCCATAATTTGGAAAGGGGAAATCCTGCCATTATAAGCAATTAAAAAACTCGCCCAGGATATTGAGTTTCTCAACCAGGCACCAGTGACTAGCAATCCAATGAAAAAGACTTCTGTCTTTCACAAAATCTGGAGCAACAGAGGGAACTGAGAAAGAAAAAGGGTACAGAGTGAAATTTGTCAAAGATTAAATCGTCACTCCTGGCATGAATGCAGAACTTTCTCCACTTTTCTCTGGAAAAACTGTCTCCAAAAAGTTTGTGGAGAACAACAGTGTTCTTAACTATTGTTCACACACTATCCTGAAAGAAACCCTGACAGAAGGGGAGGGAATACCAAGAATGTAAGAGTCAGACAGAACTAAATTGTAATCCAACTCTCTACAGCATTTCTGTTATGTCTGTACTTACTGGTAGTAATAATAATAAATTGGGCATATATAGCTAACATCTAGCATGCAGTAGATGCTCAAAATGTTGTGAATTATCATCAGTTTTATATGCTCCAAGTTGAAAGTTCAAAATGTTTCAAACAAGTCTGTATCCTTGTGTGACAAAAATGTATTTATTTCTTTACTTTTACAAAACTTAGAATGTGGGTAGCTGATGATGAATGAATGAATTCAAGCATACATGTCGTCTTCTACTAATGTGACATTCTTGGCTGTGTTTGGGCTCAGTTCTGAAATTTTTAAAAAAAAAATCTACCTTATTTGCTTCTATATTCTGGAGCTTTAGCCTCTTTCTAATCTGTATCTTTCATGTTTCATTTCATCATCGTATTTCTAGAAACTTATACATGTCCCATTGATACCTAGCCACCTCTTCTGATTCTGTACAGGATAAGACTAACATCATCACTGAGATTTCATTTCCCACCTTTCCTGTGTGCCAAATTACCTCTGTCTTTCTTGCCTACATTCTATTTGTTAGACGTGTGTAATGGTCTTCTGTTTTATAAAGTAACATTGTTTTTCATACCTTAGTAAGCACTATTATCTCTGAAATGTTCTTTTATCTCATGTTTACTTTGCCAGATAAAATTTATTCCAAAATACATGAAGTGTAACTTTCACCATAAATGAATGTTTAACTAATGCCTCTTGTCCTACTCCTTTGTTACAATTTTGTATGAAACTCTTACCTTTATATTATATGCATATTAATAAATGTTGGCTAAATATGTACTGACAATTGATCTATAAACACTTAGTTATTTAATCCATACAACAAACTTATGAGTTAATTTATATCATTATTCTCATTTTAAAGACATCTAGACTTAAGTATAAATTGATTTGCTAATATCATTTGCTAGTAAAGTCTGAATGATTCCAGAAAGCCTACTACTGGAAGATTCCCAATGCTGGCTGTCTTTGTCCTCCACTCACACCTTCCACAGTGTCCAGATATAATTGTGGTTGTCACAGCTGGAGAAAGATACTGATTTGTAAATGGGGGAAAAAAAGAAACATTACTGAATATTCCACAATTCTTAGAACAGTCCTTCTCCTACCCTTGGTACAAAACCTATCTGGTCCCAATGTCATTGGTATTAAGGTTTTTAAAATTGCCTTCCTGGTCCAAAGAAAAGGCTGAAAACACTCAAGGGAAACAAGAGGAGAGAAGGGACAAAATCGGGAAAGAAAAAGGAAGACAATAATAAAAATGTGACCTTTGAAAAATGTTTCACTCTGGATATGTAGCACAGACTACAAAGAGCAAGTCTAGTGCATCAGTGGTCCTGGTTCAATTCCTAGCAACCCATAAATGGAGTAGTAATGGCAACAACACAAGCCTGTAATCCCAAACACTCCACATGTGGCAGTGTTGGGGATCCAAACACTTCCATCAGGAACCATCCTTCTTGTTTCACTTAAGTTTTTGAAGACTGAAGACTGAATTACTTACAATTTTGGACTGGGCATTAGGTTAATTCACGTTCTTGAGGGCTTAATACAAACTTCTCTTAATTTTACTCCATATAGAAAGTTACAAACTGATTATGGGTAGTTGCTGATTGTAACATGCCAAGCGCTAAGCATTCTGCTCAAAAATTAATGACATACCCATTGATTTCATGTTTCTGTAAATAATATATTTAGTAGTTTATTTCAATAAAAGTAAGATGGTTATGATAAGTAAGACGGTTATGATGGTTACTGAAAAGGAACAACTTAAGAACATATTGGCAAATCGTCAACAAATACACAAAGTTAACACAACAGACCAAGTAATAAAAGAATTCAGTAAGATTCATCACGTGTAAAGGTTATGATTTTTAACATCATTTTGCAGTTTAAAGGAGATAAAATATTACTGACTTTGCATAACACAAAACAAAAGAGGCAACCATTTCAGAGTGCCAACAATTACACAAGGACAATATATCTATTATATTGAAAAATTACTCCAGCCAGTAGAAAATAAATGTTCAAAGGCAAGCATTATTTCAACATTTCTCTTCAAGCACTACCACAAAGACAAAAAACAATTAAAGCACCTCTAACAGCTTAACTGGCAGAAGAGCTATAACTACAAAAAGGAATGATCATGTTTCTTTAAATGAAAATAACAGAATGTGCAAGCACAGCACAGATAGGAGAGCCAGGCAGGCTTACCTAGGGGACTGCAAGCTGACCTGCAGCTGCAGGGCAGGCCAGCTCTAGGAAAGCTGCCCCGCGAGCAAGCCAACAGGAGCGCTGACAGCCTCGGCACTCTGACAAGCTCTCCAAAAGCAAATAGCTGGAAGCCAGAGCCAGAGCTACTCAGTTGACATCTGCTGCTCTATGTCTATCTTGGGGCCACTTTTATTCATTTCTGTTTCTCATACAATTCAGTAGAGGCCATGTGTTAACTAAATCATCTTCTCCTGATAATTCTATATACTTGGACATAGCCAATGATTTATTTACAATTTCTAGAAATGGTGACTTAATACATAAAATATATCTGACTTTCTACATAGAAATCAAGGCTATCAATAACCCTGGAAGCCCATTTGCTATCATCAAAAGTCTTCACTGTGATATTTTTATTTAATTAGTTAAGGATTAATATTTTCTACAACTACATACTTACTTTGGACCTGTAATCCACCACAATCTAGCATCAAAAACAGTGGTCAGTATTTTTACCTTTCTAAATCTCAGTTTCTTCATATGCAAAATTAGGACAATAATATCTATATCATCCAGCTAGTATGAAAACTAATTATATCCTATAAAGCACCTGATTCACTACCTAGAATATTGGCAAGACTCTATAATGTTAATTTGCATCAGATCCCCTCAGCCATGACTTACCTAAATATCACTCTCATTGTAATTGTGTCTAATTCTATTTTAAGAACCTACTCTGCTGGGTGGTGTTGGCACACAACTTTAATCCCAGCACTCGGGAGGCAGAGCCAAGTGGATCTCTGTGAGTTCGAGGCCAGCCTGGTCTACAGAGTGAGATCCAGGACAGGCACCAAAACTACACAGAGAAACCCTGTCTCAAAAATAAATAATACATACATAAATAAATAAATAAATAAATAAATAAATAAATAAATAAATAAAAATAAAACAAAACAAACAAACAAAAACCCAAAAAACTCAGAACCTACTCCTTAGCCAGATAGTAGTGGCACATTCCTTTAATACCAGCACTTGGGAGGCAGAGGCGGGCCGACCTTTGAGTTCAAGGGTAGCCTGGTCTACAAAGTGAGTTCCTAGACAGCTAGGGCTACACAGAGAAAGAACCTAGAAAAACAACAACAACAACAGAAGAAGAAGAAGAGGAAGAAGAGGAGGAGGAGGTGGGAGGGAGAGGAGGAGGAAGAACACTAAGATGAAGATGAAGACGAACCTTTCCCTTATCTACTGAACTAGCTCAGTATCCACTGATCCAGTCCTGCTACTTTCTACAAACAATCTCCTTCAATTATAATACCTTACTCACTGGACATTCAGCTCAGCTCTTTCACTAAAAATTGCTGTTCCCCTATGTACCCGGGTCCTATCTGCCCACTAAACACCAATGACTGTTACTTTTGTACATGGCCGATTCATATAAGATTTCTCATAGCCTTATAAATATACAAAACAACTCCCCTCATTAGTAAACCACTCATTCAGTGTATTTGCTTATCTGCATTATTTGGGTTGATTCTGAATGTGACAATAAGGGCATGATGACTCACACATGTCATCTCAATACACTGAGTCAAGAGGATTGCTATGAGTTGGAGACCATCCTGGACTACACAATGGGTTATAGGTTATCCTGGGCTACAGAGTGAGGCCTTGCCTCAAAAACAAAACAAAACCCACTGAAACAAGTGAGGATAGGAAGTTTCGGGGGTAGGGAATGTTCAACATATTATATACGTATATGTATATAAATATATGTATGTGTGTATAAGGAGTTTAAAATAACTAACTGAAGTGTCTCATCATAAACAATGCATTTGATTGTCATTTGTTTCCAAGTATTAGAGGAGTCCTTTGTAAACACACAAATAAATAATTTCTCCTATGACCATCCTTAGAAACCACTGAGTAGGGACACCGACCAGAAGATTCCTATTAACATGGACCAAAGCACTAATCCTCTCACAAATTACTTTAGATCTTCTCAGAAGGACATAAATTCTCTTTATTTTTAACTTCAATAATATGTATTTTAAAGCAGTTCTTTGACATTTGGAGTGAGTTGTAAGTGAGTGATATTAGTAGAATATGGTAAACCTAGAAAAGAGGCAGCAATTATTTTGTGGAGAGAGTGGGAAGTAATAGAGAATCAAAGGTTTCTTTCTGAAATTTAACTTCAAGAATCTCAAGCAAAGGCCCCCGCCTACAGTTATATCTTGCTTCTTGTTTATGGAAGAGCCCTGTAAGAGTCAAAAACCAAATGCGTATGAGGAGGGGGGTTGGAAAATTCAGACTAAGTAAGAAATCAGAAGAAGATACAGCAAAGGCAAACATGAGCCCTTGACATTTTTATGGAACATTTTCCAACTGTACATGGTGTGGAATCAAAAAACTAGTAGAGTGTGTGTGTGTATGTGTGTGTGTGTGTGTGTGTGTGTGGACGAGGTTGACCTAGAACTTACAGAGATCTTCCTGCCTCTGCTTCCCAAGTGCTGGGATTAAAAGCCTGTGCCACCACTGCCTGGCTGACAGCATCAATTTTAATGTAAAACAAGAACAGAGAACGCTGAACAGAAGACATTTCTGACATGGTCAGAGGTCTGCTCTTTCAAACCATATTACAAAGCTGTTTGGTGCAGTGAGTAGCTGCATACTCTACAGAAATGCTTTTGTAATGACAGCCATTTACTGTGGTTACTATCCAGGGTTTGCCTCTCTTAGAAATGGAACCCATAATTTTTGGATGGGCACATAGCTGCTTAGAATAAACACTGCATTTCCCAGTTTCCACCACAGCTAGGTAAGCTTGTAGAACTGAAAGCAGGCCAATAGGATGTCATAAAACCTTAATGAAATGGGGCATGTCCTTTAACTAGATTGGGACTCTATAATCCACTCAAGACAGAGAGTTGGAGGCTGCTAATGGAGGGTGATAGGCAAATTGAAGTCCTAGCTCTCTGACCATGTCCTGACCTCACCATATATCTCCAGATTTTATCACCTGACTGAGAAGCAATCTATCCTGTTGTCCAATACTAGTATGATATTGAATTTCCTGCTACATTCAACCAAGTCTAACTAGCCTTAATATAACTACCTTGATCATTTCTGCTATTTTCCTTAATTCTTTAATTTAAAGTATTATAAATTTATTTCTTTATAACACATAGAAACATTTTTAAATGCGGAAGCATTTTTTATGTCTGTTTTAAAATTCAGTTTTAAATCTTATAAGAGGCATGGTAAAATTATTCCTACAAACATAATTATTCCCATGGCTTTTTATGCCATGGAATTTAATTGAAATATCAGATGTTTATTTTACACGTGCTGAACAAAGTGATCTACCCAAATTGTATTGAAGATAGTAGTTATAGTTGCGAAGTCTTAAATTAAGGCCATTTAGCAAAGCAGAGGATTGAGCAAACATACAAAGTAACAGTCACATTCCACAGAGAAAATAGCTTTACCTATCTATCCATTTATCTGTCTACCTAGCTAGCTATCTGTCTACCTATTTATCTACCGACCATATATCTACTTGTCTATTATCAATAAATTATCTATCATCTATCTAATTTTCTATTTAATCCAGACAAGTACTGAGTGAGCATAAACTATAATAAGGTTGTGTGGTATTCACTTTCAAATATTTTCATAAGGTTAAAAGTTCTCTATTTTACTAATAGCTTATTCTTTCTCAACATAACTCAGAATTTTCGCAATGCTCTAAGAAATCTAATTCTACAATAAAATAATTATCTAATTCTTAATTAATCTTTAATTGTTAATTAAATAAATATTTAATTGAATTTAGTTTTTACTTGAATTATTCTTCATTACAGCTAAAAGAACATTTAAAAGTTCTTCCATTTATAGCCTCCTCTTTGTAAAAGAGAAATGACATGAACAGACCACTGATGTTTTGTTTTTTGTTTTTTTGTTTTTCTGAGACAGAGTTTCTCTGTGTAGCCCTGGCTGTTCTGGAACTCTCTCTGTAGATGTGAATGGCCTCGAACTCACAGAGACCCACCTGTCTCTGCCTCTCGAGCGCTGGCTGGGATTAAAGGCATGCACCACCACAATCTGGCTAAATAAATGATTTTAAATTATCTTTCTTGTAATAATAGCTTTATTCATTCACTGATTCATTTATTCCTACATACATTCACTAAATTACTGTTTCAAGTGTACTATATGTGAAAGCTGAGGCAGAGGAAGAATGAGCCTCAGCAAAGAATGAATGCAGTCCCTGGTTGCCATGTATTTTCACTTGTTAGAATAGTAATATTATATAATGTATATATAACTAAACATGGAATGACAAATATAGACACTGTAGCCATTTCTACAGACAAAAAAGAAAATCACAATAAAGTGAGTTAGGTAGTACCTGAAGACTTGATAAAGAAAGGTACATCTGGGCCAAGTTTAAAAACCTGAGCAGGAGTGGAGAGATCAAATAGGCATTCTAGACAAAGGACTGGCTTTCCTGTGCACTTACAAAGTTAGTTTGTCTACATAAGGCACCCTGATTACTTCTTAGCTTACATTTGTACATAAGCAAGTGTAATACCGTTATTTCCTATACATCAGAGATGAGACGGTGAACTTGGAAAGCTTTAGAAAGATCAAGGTGTACTACATGCTGTACTACACATGACACTTAGGAAGGTTTAGACCAGTGCTTCTCAACTTTCCCAACGCTGTGACCCTTTAACACAGTTCCTCATGTTGTGGCGGCCCCCAACCATACAATTATTTCATTAGTACCTCATAAACGTAATTTAGCTAGTGTCATGGATCATAATGTAAATATCTATGCTTTCCCATGGTCCTTGGTGACCCCTGTGAAAGGGTCATTCAACCCCCACAGGGGGGGGTCTCCACACCCACAGGTTGAGAACCACTGGTTTAGATGCATCTCCCGTGAAGGACCTCAGCTGCAGTGTTGTGCTAGCACTGCGCCCCTGGAGCAAACAGCCGAAGAAGGCTCAGCAACCAAGAGCTCACAGAATATGGAAAAGGAACTCACGGACAGAAGTGATGTCAGCAACAAGAAAAACAGCAGGGTTTCAGCTCGCACACAGAGACCCAGACAAACGCACAGTCAGGAGGACAAGGCTTCATTTTCTTCACGTTGCAATGAATTAAGCAGCTAGCGCACAAACATTCAAACCACGCAAATCACAGAAGTGATGGCATCTGCATGGGGTTTGACTAAGTGATCACCTTTTACAGGTAAAATACATGAAAGGGGGCCCCCTTTGCTTATATTCGTGATGAATTATGAACATCAGTAACAGAGCAATATCTAGGAGTAACTATTATATTAATAAGTAATTAAGCATTCCATCAATAAGTGTACTGGTTATTATATATGCATTATTCAGAATTTTATTCACGACTTTTGCAAGTATGGGCAAAAATACAGCTTGCAAGATAATGCACAGTCTCTCGTAATTCTATGCCTACTTATATATGATTAACCATCTAAGAGTAACCATCTCACAAAGTTCACCGTGTATCTGAAATGAAATTTGTCTTTGAGCTCTCTAAGTCTGCAGCGACCTCCAGCTACTAACCTTGCTGTCTTCTCTCTCCTTGGCTGTTCTCTGTAGGGCTTTCCTCTCTCCAAACTCACAGGTTGATTTTAATGTGAGCTGACAAGAAAGCGTTGAGCACCCTGGTGTAGCAAACTCCAAAGGTCTTGAAGGACAGTGCTGGGAGAGGCTGATGCCAAGATTCGGTATCGGAAGAGCAGTGTGAACAGGCTTTGACCCAACAGCTGGCTGTCTCAGTTTTGAGGCAACCCCGAGGACAGGCATGGCTTCTATAAAAGTATCTTTCTGTTGCCAAAGAAAATGCTCCTAACCTCAGTCTGGTAGACTCCAGTTTTTAGTATTTCCAGAAAAAAAAAATACTTTAAACAAAACTAGCAGTCATTTGGATATAAAAGAAAGAGAGAGAGAGAGTGAGAGAGAGAGAGAGAGAGAGAGAGAGAGAGAGGGAGAGACAGAGAGAAAAGAGAAGAGAAAGAGGGAGAGAGGAAAAGAGAGAGGGAGGAAGGGAGGGAGAGAGAGAGGAGAGAAGAGAAGAGACTACAATAACTTTCAAACTTTCAGGAAGAGAAAATTTTGCATTACCTGAGTATCGCTGTTGCTAGTTCAGATTCTCACTTTCTTAATCAATCAATCTCTCTCTCTCTCTCTCTCTCTCTCTCTCTCTCTCTCTCTCTCCCTCTCTCTCTCTCTCTCCCCTCTCTCTCCCTCTCTCTCCCTCCTTCTCTCTCTCTCTCTTTTCAGTAAACAGTGTCTGCAAAATAAATGCTACAAAGCCCTTCCTGTAGGATTATAGAGTTCCTAGCTTCCTTTTCTTCTCACTACAGCAGCCGAGTTTGATCTTTTTCAGAAGAGAGAGGTCGGGGAGATGGAAGGCGGGGGGGCGTTGCGGTTTGGGACAGGATAACAAAGGAAGATCCCTTCAGTCCAGTTTCAGTCCAGTTGTCAAAGAAGCCAAATAGATCACAATAGCTAGGAGTTCTTCCTGACTTCAGAAATAACCAGCAAAAAAGGAAAGAAAAAAAAAAAAAAAGAGAGTAGGTCAACAGCCAAAACAAACAGCTGTTGGAAGAACTTTTAGCCCGGAAACAATTTCAGCAATGAAGCTGTTTGTCTAATTTCCAGCTATTTTTCACTCCTGACAGCCAGGAGCCATGGTGTGTTCATTCTGCTTCGTCCCATGAAATCAGGCTAAACTGGACTAACAGGACAGCCCGCTCAGGCAGCTGAAGCCTTCAGCAGACCCTGCCTGCTTATGTTACAAACTGCAGTAAACACCGGAAGCCAGACGCAGGGTGCACCGTGATTTCTAAATGCAGTGATGGTGTTCCCATTCGCAGGACATCAATGTCCCCCAAGCAGTTACAGGGCTAAGCACACTGGGTGTTAGCGGAAGCACCCCATGGAATCCCATGCAGTACACACACTTACTGTCTACACTTTGTACAACCATGGCAGAATACAGACTAGAGACTCAAATATCAAAATTAGTATGACAGAAGCCAGCTTGCAGAAAAGTGGATATCCTTCCCAACCTGGGGCTGTGGGGCAAGAGCAAATTCAAACTGGCGAGGTTGGTGTTCTGTAAATGTCCTCTAAACGGGTTCTTTTCTCAGCTCACTAGACCACTGTCATATCTTGATATCCTTTCTTGCTTTCTTTTTTCTTTTTGGTTTTTCGAGACCGGGTTTCTCTGTGTAGCTTTGCGCCTTTCCTGGAACTCACTCTGTAGACCAGGCTGGCCTCGAACTCACAGAGATCCACCTGGCTCTGCCTCTCGAGTGCTGGGATTAAAGGTGTGCGCCTCCACCACCCAGCTGACATCCTTTCTTAATAAGCCACCATATTTCCCTATCTAATAATGTGTCTCTGATACAGTTCTTTGCCCTGGGGCAGACAAGCCTGGAATCAGGTGCCTTCCAAATTCAGATCTCCCCAATTCTTTAATCCTAAGCATGACCTAACCCACACTATGGAATTTTTCACTCTTTTTCTAACTTCTACCTTAAAAGAATTTTTTTCTCTATCTCCTCTTTCTTGTGGCTGCTGGGATTTTCAGCTTGCCTGCCCAAATGATTCACCTTCCAACTCTAATAAAACTGTCTTTGAGCTTCCTCTGACTCTGCTTTTATTGGTGAGACTAAGAATTCAAAAGCAGGGACCCCAATTTCCCTGATAACAAAAAGGAGAATTTTGATTCTGATCCCGGTGATGAAACCAAAATCATGAAGACAGAGTAGAGGAGTTTGCACCTTTAAAGTTTAAAAGCTATCTGGAGAGTGATTAAAACAATAGCTTTCCAAGCATTAGCCCCACTTAAAGTTTTGTGTTTCTAAACAGTTTCCAAATCTCTACTCAGTGAGTAATACTGATCCAATGTGTAAAATTGCTCTATTATAATCCTATCAGATTCCATGTCGGCTAAATATGCGCAAGGAGTCGTGTTAAGGAAACAACATGTAATTAATATGCAGGCAGCATTGTCCTGAGATACATGTGTACACGGAAAACTTCCCACTGGTTAGGAAAAAAAAAGAGCGTGTATGTGTATGATGATACTGAGATTTTAGTAGTAGTTTCTACCAAGAAGACAAACTTTATTTTGTATCTCTCATGTTCCTTTTTTGTATCTCTTTTGATTAATTAAATTTGTTGACAATTTCATACATGTTTATAATACATTCTGTTTGGTCCCATTCTCCAGTTCCTTTTCTGGATCACCACCATCACGCCTTCTCCCTTTCTCTACAAGTTACCACATTCACATCTTTCTGGGTTTTTTGTTTGTTTGTTTCTACTGAGCTTAATCAAGACCTTTGGTGCACACTAATTGGTACTGAAAGCAATGACTTCACCTCTCCAAGAATCTACCAGTAGCCAATAGTTGAACAGTAAAAGGTAAGACATCCTCAGTCTCTTCTCAGTCCATGTCTAACTTTTAAAGCATCTAACTTGTTTAGACTCAGTACAGGCGAATGCAGCTGCTATGATTTCATGATTGCAATGCCTAGAAGATAGTATTTTGCAGCACTTCTCTATCTTTTGCCTCTTATAATCTTTCTGTTCTCTCTTCCACAGTGTTCCCTTGGCCTTTGAACAGTAATGTCAATGTCTTACTTAGGGATGAGACCTCAACTATCTCTTATTTTTAGTATTTTGGTAGCCATATGTTTCTGGAGTCACCACTGTTCACTGCAAAGAGACACTTTTTTTTTTTTAATTCAGATAGAGAGTAGCATTTATCTATGGGTATAAATATAAACATTTAGAAGGCAGTTTTATACTATTTCAATTTAGCAAAAAAATAAATAAATAAAAACTATAGAAGGTTTACTTTTAGGTCCCATGATCTTACCAGCCTTGGGTCAAAAAGTATAGCCACTGTTAACCAACTCTATCCAACGTCTACCACCAAGAACCATAACCAATTCTATCTAAGAATATCTACCACCAAGAACCAATCAAGAAAAAAATTAACTTTTACAAAATCTAGTATGGGTCTGGATATATCGTCTCATTCCATTCCAATGAATGTCACTGCTTGAGAACTAAAAGAAAAAAGTCATTCAGCTCCAGTTGTGTTGGCACATGCAGGTAAACTCAGCACTTCAGAGGTGGTAACAGAAAGATTATTTTAATGTCAGTCTCAGCTATATACAACTGAAAAGCCAATTTGGGTTACATAAGACCTTGTCTTCAAATACTCCAAACTAAAAACATCCTTAAGAAGTTAGTAAACTAACCATTGTTGTTTGGAGATATCTCAGGAGAAATGGAACACAGAAAAGTATTGCACTCATGCTATATTAGAAGAGAAAGATATCCAAGATTTATCTAAGCTGTAGTTTTGAAGCAAGGAAAAGGAAGATCTAGTACGTGGCTAAAACACAGGGTCAAAAGACATAATAATGAAGTAGTTAGCTGAATTTTGCAAATGAACACAATGCTTGGGAGAATAGGAAACTGTCTACATGTTCTCTATGGCACACATATACTATGCTACTGATGTAGTCAATTGATCAAATAGAATTCGGCAAATTCAGAAGGCCTCTTAGCTATAAACAGTAATGAAAAGCAAATGCAATAAGATTTAGAATCATATTGGATATAGACAGCCTCATGGAGATGTGTCTTCCTCCTGCCAAGTCAAAAGCACACACATATGGAGCTGGGTTGACTATTTTTATTAAAACAAAATCACTTGGATAATTTGGCTGATAAATTCCAGGGCCCCAATACCATAACACAGAAGATTTATAGATATAAAACATATCAATAAAGAAAACTAGTATCTTTGAAAAATTATACTTGAAATAAATACTTCTGTGTGTGTGTGTGTGTATATATATATATATACACATATATATATTCATACACAACACAAACACAAGTACATGGTTATGAAAGTCAAGAAAAATATCTTGAAAATCACTAAAACAGTTTGGTCTTGAGAATTGACGTCAAGTATCTTTAGATGTAAAATAAAATCCTCATTGTTTTCTAAAGGAATCCATTTTTGACATTGTCCCCTTGTCAATTTGATTATTTTTAGCTATTATACTCATCAAATATACCAAAACAAAACAGGTAACTTACTATGCATAAAATTTAAAATCTATCAATGAAATGTTATTTTCAGTGGCAGTCATTGTGATATAGTTGAGGTACAAAATGGATTCCTCATCTATCAGATTTAAAAATTTACAGAAAAAAATACCATAAAAAAGTTTGCCCAAGATAGGATTTGGTGTTTTAAAGTAATAATAAACTGAAAAATCTTTCTAATTTCATTTGTTTAAAGATGATTTAGAGAAAAGTCACCTCATGAATGGACACATCCAAAACAGCAGGATCTCCAAGACACAGGACAACAGGATAACCAAGAACAGCCCCACTGAGGGCCCATCAATGGTGTAGGGAGGTCAGAGGCCGCCAGCCAGACCAATGGCCCCAAGGCTTCCTGGGATTAAACACTTGCAATTACTTTACAGATGACTGGACTAAAGGTAAACTGTGTGACTCAACAGGCCACACTACAGCTCCCAAGGATTCCTCTCCATTTTTTGTTTCATTTTGTGTGTTTGTTATGTTTGGTCTTTGGTTTTTCTTTTAAATTTTATTTTGTTTTAGGGAGGCATTGCAAGGGCAGAGAGAGGATGCGAGGGGACAGGGAGATAAGTGGGATTGGAATGCATGATGTGAAATCCACAAAGAATCAGTAAAAGTTAAGAGAATTTTAAAAACAAAGCAGCAAAATGTAGATAAAGGTAATTTGGTATTCAAGTAATGTCATACAGAGACCTGATTATATCCAGACCATGTGTAGTCTGCTTTGAACAACTGCATCATCACGTGTGGATTTTGTGGTGACTGAGTGAATAAATGAAAGATATATTTTATCTGAAAGCTTTGTATTACACTGTGATGGTAAACTAATAGAAAAACAGTGGTTTAGACATAGTCCATTGCCAAATATACAATACACAGCTAAATATCCAGCAATGTAAAGAAATGGGGGAATTTACTTTTCTGGGGGCAGAAATGTAAATTGGTACAATCTCTCTAAAAGGCTATTAATGTGCAAAATATAAGCTTGCTTTAAAAAAAAAAGAAGAGAAAAATCACTTTAAAATATTGATATTAGTGCCAACAAGATTCCTGAGTGGGTAAAAGCATTTGCTATCAAGCCTGTATTAGATTCCCTGGAGCCACCGGACAGATGGAAAAAACTGACTCCATCAAGGTATCTGCTGACCTGTGAGAATACATTGTGACATGTTAGTGTGCATGTGTTTGGGTGTGGATGTGTGTGTGTGTGTGTGTGTGTGTGTGTGTGTGTGTGTGTGTGGATGTGTACATGTGTGTGTACACATGGTATATATTGGTTGGTGCACCCAATCACTCACACAGAAAAAATAGTTGATAAAATATAACAAACATTAAAAAATATCATTAGTATTTCAAAACATGCAAGTTCCAAATGCATATGCAGATACATTTACATATGTAAATATAGATAAGTCTAAGTGGATACTTCAGTTTTCCTTTACCTTCTGTATTTCTCTTTCTAATGTTGGTGTGTGTTTGTGTGTGTCTGTTTCCTTTTTCTTTGGGGTGCTGTAGAACTCAATCCAGGACATTGCAGAAGGCAGGAAAGTTTCCTATCATCTACCCAAGTCTCCTGCTTACTAATATTTAATTTGTGTACTGACCTCACTATCCATGTTCCTTAGCCAGTTAGCTTTCTGACCAGAGGTGTGATTCTAGCATGCTATCTCTCTGCTTCTACACAATCCAAACAAAGACTTTCTTCTTGGGATTTCACAATGAACAATGACTGTGACACCAACCTAAGCCATTGCCTAATTATCTTTGATGTTTCTTTTGCTTATTGGTTTCATGAGCCCACATTCATGCTTTCCTAAAACATCTCTTTTTTGCCTTAGATACTTTTGTAATGAGAAAAATGACCAAAAATGAAAACCTGAGTTTTAAAAGCACAGTAAGTTTTTGTTTGTTTGTTTGTTTGTTTCTGTAGCTATGATGTTGCATCTAGGAAATGATCATTATTTGCAGCTGGAGTTTTCCTGCCTGGCCCACAGTCAGGACAAATCTCTCTCACCTGCCAGTCCCGTAGTTGCTCAGACCCAACCAAGTAAACACAGAGACTTATATTGCTTACAAACTGTATGGCCGTGGCAGGCTTCTTGCTAACTGTTCTTCTATCTTAAATTAACCCATTTCTATTAATCTATAGCTTGCCACGTGGCTCGTGGCTTACCGGTACCTTACATCTCACTTTTCATGGCAGCGACTGGCAGTGGCTCTCTGCCTTAGCCTTCCACTTCTCAGAATTTTCCTCTTTGTTTGTCCCGCCTATACTTCCTGCCTGGCTACTGGCCAATCAGTATTTTATTTATACAGAGCGATATCCACAGCAATTATTGATAACATAATGTTCAAATTTTTAACAATGTTGAACTTATGGAAACACTGTGTTTCTTATTCTTTCCACAATGTTTCTACCAAAATATTGTAAGATTTAGAGGAAGGACCACATATAGGTATAATATTTATAATTGTAGATTGTAAACTTTAGACGCTAAGATTTCATTTTACTTTTTTATAAACTAAACACATTTTTAATGAATTGGGGAAATTACACAAAATTTAAAAGAAACAAGAAATTAAATAATATAATGTTCTATTAAGTGGAAAACCTCTAGTAAAAGACAAATCTTCCTCTCTTGTGGTTATCAGTTTAAAATATAAGGAAAGCCTACAATTTCTGTTTGACTATTTATATTATAGCTATTTTAATGCTAATCTAAGATATAAATAAATGATTATGAGCAAAATAAATGCCAAAAATCGTATATATGTCCCAATGATATTATAACAATTCCCAGAAATATTTATTCCAGCCATGACCTCGCTCTGCCACCTTTTTCAACAGCAACTGGAAGCTTGAAATCATCCACTTCAAATCTCACTGACACTTGCTTAGACACTAGAAATATTACTGGTTTAGTTTAGAAAAGTGGATGACAAGTTCATATCCCCCTCAAAAAGTGGGATCAAGTGAATTAGAGTCACTGAAATGGACTGAGCTGAGAACTCTAAGCAATGGTTAGGACTCCTATCACTTCTGAAACTGTAACAAATGATATGTCATCGCAGAATTGCAGAAGGAAGCAATTGGGCTATTCTTTAACATTCTTAATTGTTCATGAATTAAACTTGGTTTAACTTAAGTACATATGCCTTTTACCATACGCAAAGTAAAAGTACTCGAGAAATTTCTGAGCTTTACTGAATATGTTTCTGCTCCTAAATAAACAGGATGAAATATTATACTCCATATGAGAGTGACGATGTGGTGTTCTCCCCTCCTCATAGTGTTCTGATGGAGAGAAGCAGATGCTAACCAGGATCCATGCACTGACTTACTCTATGCTCCAAGGAAGGTGTTAACTTGAACAGAAGGACACAGAGAGCGAAGGATGTAAGCAAACACATATTCAGTCCCTGGGAAGACACTGCCAACTTTCCGCACTTTGTGCAACAAAGGCAAACACAGCAACAAAAAGCAAAACAAAACAAAAAAACCTTTGAACAAATGTAAATGGAAACTTTCGCAACTCTAATGCAATGGGATGGTCTCTTCCCTCATAAAGCCAATTCCCCTGTTTTCTATTACATATTAAAATGCTCATTAGCGGATATATTATTTTCCAGAAGACAGTTAAAAATGCTTAAAGTCACTCACACTACAAAAGTTTTGTTTCCACAGTTCTTTCTGGAACAATGCTATTTCTAATGTATATATACCCCTATTCTCATGAAAGAAGATACGTGATGTTTTCATAACAATAGCACTAGGGAGGATTATATGATTCAAACTGTAGTAGTGGTTTTTTTGTTGTTGTTTTCTTTTCTTTTTTTTTTTTTTACAAACCTGGGTTAAAGGCCAAATGTCAATTGGGTGGGGGTGGGGGGTAGGGGGGTTGTTCAGGCCAGGCAGTAATTTAAGATTCTTGGTAAGAATTCATCAAGACTCTGTGGCTTCCAATATTTTCTACTATTAAGTCTCATGCATCAAATGATTTACACAGGAAAGCAACATATATTATGACTCATTTTAATGTAGAAAGAATTACGTACAATTTAAATACAAATATAAACCTTTTATGTAATATGCCTATCACTAAAATATGCCCAAATATTAATTATTTTAACTTTACTGGGAACTTTAATTTATTGGCAACTGAAATGTACAATTAACAAATCATCATATAAGAAAACAAACAAACAAACAAACAAACAGCTAGACTGTAGTGACACACACCTTTAATCCCAGAACTCTGGAGGTAGAGGCAGGCAAATCTCTGAGTTTGAGCTACAGAGCAAGTTCCAGGACAGCCAGGACTACACAGAGAAACTCTGTCATGGAAAAACCAAGAACCCAAAAACGAGGGAGAATATGTTTAATCTTATAATTTATTAATGCTATTTTGTTTAAATTATAAAGCTTGCATTTCCTTTAAATTGTTATTGTTTATATACATCAAGAAGAAATCTTTGCTGCCATTTGTTGCCTGGGTGTGGTGTTTGGGATGATAAAACAGGGAGATTAATAGACGTTCAAGGCCAACCTAGGCTACAGGGTAAGGCTTGTTCCCCCCCAAAAATAAGTGAACACAACAGAAAACAAAAGCCAACTCTTTATCACCTTCTTTTTGTTTATCTCCTCACAAATCATTTCTAATTCATCAGATTTTTGGCTCACCTCAAAAGCCTTATCTCAGTCTTCCAAGGTAATATATAATCCTATAGTTGCCAGCATCTCCCTTCTTAATGGTGAGAAACTATACAGAAAGTCTACTCCTGGGCATCTGAGAGATTCGCAGGAATACATTCAGCTAGCTGAGCTCACCTTCATGTTAAAATGGGATAAATGTAGACTAACATTGCTCTTTTTTTTTTCCTTTACAGCTTGCTTCTATCAACTGTGTTTTAAGAGCTGTCTTGTGAAGCAAGCGTGGCAAACGTAACCACTTCAGTGCTTGTAAATAAGAAGAATATTAAGAATACCGTGTCACAAAAATGATCATTAATGTGTAGTGTTCACTGCACATCTGGCTTTTGCACAGCATAGGACTATGGAAGAGATACTTCCGTGAGGTTAGCATCTTCCTTTGTATTGGAAACAGAAGTATAGCATGGTCCTGAAAGAATTGCTAGGAAGGATTTGCAAAGACTCATAATCAGCGAGAAGTGCTCCCAAGGAAACTTTATACTGGTAAACTCAGCAGTTTTTCCTCTTGATTTAAACAGCATCTCTGGCAAAGAACAGGGCTTCCTACTCGGTCATGGAATATTCCAGGAACTTGTAAAATTACTAGTGGCTCTTAAGGAGGATGGGGAAGTTACAGGCAAACATAGAATGAGCAGCTTCGTTTAGATGAGGTTTAAGGGGATTTGCTTTCCCATTCAGATTTTCCTGCTAACATTTCTCCCTCTGCCTCATAGCTTCTAGAACTCTTCCACGAGTGAATCTCTAAAGCGTATACAGGAAATTAGGATGAAGGGTCTATTAAGAATTCACCCCGAATACAGGAAACTAATATAAACTGGATAATAGAATTAAAGTAAAGTGAAATAAAAAGGCAAAACAGGTAAAATACCATCCATGCAGACACAACCAGTTCAGTTGATTGATAAGCAAGACTTCAAACAGTTAACACATACATAGCAGTAAATTCTCTCTAAATAGTTCTCCATAAATTTATCTATATAGTTTCAAGATTTGAACATGTACAGGCCTGCACTGGAAAATTAAGTCTTAAATCTATATGACTTTTTGCAGAAAACTATTTACCCTGTTTCCTATGATATACAATTCATGTTCTTTTCCTTTTTTTGGCTGTGGGAAGGGGAATAGCAGGAAAGGAAGAAGGATGTAAGTGTGGGGCTAAACAGTACAAAACGATTTGTCCACAAGTAGTGATCCTACCAGGTATGGAGAGATACAGAGTTGACTGGCATGTGTGTAATATACAAGTAGACCTTGAGCAAGAATGATGTCAATCACAATGCGGCTCCCTTGTGGCTTTATTTATCATTTGTGCTTTCATTGAATTCAGAATTTTTTGTAATCATTTATTTATTTATTTATTTATTATTTATTTTTAATGCCGAATGCCATTTATTGAAGGAGGGAGGAGGTCTTAAATACAGGCTTACAGCACAATGGGAGAACCCCGGAGGGCAGAAGTTCACTACCGATGTTTTATAATCTTGCATCTAAGCTGTTAAAGCCCATTATGCAGGATACACAGACAAGGAACTTCCCTTAAGCATTCAGGAGGGTGAAACCCGGGAGGGAATTAGCATAGGGAGGATATCAAGGTCAAGGTCAGCAAGCAAGGTAACAGTTACCCAAAACGGGGGCTAGGGCCCTACAGATCTCCCTTTTACTAATGAATGAACTTCTGACTTAGGTTGCGTGGGATGTCAGCAGGTCACCTTACCCATCATGGAGACGTCTGCCCAGGCCACAGAGGCGCTCTGTCTTAGGTTGGTAAGTGCCCCCCAGGCATTACCCGTCTTTGAATACTCATTATCATACAGGCTGAATTGTGTGTGAGCTGCAGAGTTAACTGCTGCCAAAGATCTCAAAGTGGTGCTGGGCTTGCAATCTGTGTGTTAGACACAGAAAAGACCAACAGAAGTCCTAACCCACCCATAGCCAGTAGGCTAAAGGCAACTGAGCCATTCCCTTCCTGAACGAGCCTTACTGCAAATTGGAATCTTTGTAAGATGGTATCCAAAAAGCAAATGGAACTTCAGTTTATAAATTTATAATTTTCAAAGCCAATCAAAATGTATATAACTATTGAATTAAATTTATCATGTCCAATAGAATGAAAGATTAATTAACTGTGGTAGCTACTTTTGCTGCCAGGGTCTCCACTGTGCTAGCTGTAGTAAGCAACTATGAGATGGTAATCCCAGAAACAGTAGCAGTGGTGGCCACCTCTGCTATAACAGCAACAATGGCAGCAGCAATGTTAAATTCTCTTCTGGAGTGTGTGGGCATCCACTGGCATGGATATAGAATTTTTGAATTCAGAATTTTTGAGTGATACTATATCAATAACTCAAAGGACAGAGAAAGAGTCAAATACTACCATTAAAGAGGCTACCATAAACAGTGTCCCAGTATCAATCATATAACAGAAGTGAAAACAAAGACCTTGTAGTGTATCTATATCAAGTCG
>CABHPP010122207.1:13753-31547 GCA_902168425.1 Peromyscus attwateri | reverse complement strand
CACACACACACACAGTAGAAATGAATACAATAAAAAAGAAGAAAGGAGAGGGGCCAGTGCTATGGCTCAGCAGGTAAACTGCTTGCCTTGCAAGCCTGATGACCTGAGTGTGATTCCCAGAACTCACAGAAAGGTGAGTAGAGAGAACCAACTCCATCAAGTTCTTCTCCAGTCTCCACATGCACGCTGTGCACACATGCCCAAGCACAAGCATCCTGTGCACACATACACACTAATAATAAAAAAGAGAAAGTAATCAGAAAACTGGGTATATGGTGCCTGTAATTCCAACCCCCCCATGCTTTTCTTTTCATCTTTAAGAACAGGTAAGACTGAGTTCCATGCAAAGGCTTATTCATGGGAGGATTTGTCACTGGAACCATGGGGTGCCATGCAAACGCCCAGGAGCTGGCGAATGGAGAAGCAGATGGGGCCCATCAATGTGGAATGCTACTGGGCAATCAAGAGAGCACAGCACTGATATATGTCACTAACCTTATGATGAACCTCAAAAATAAAATAGTATGCTCACTGAAGGAGGAAATATGGCGAGTTCACTTATGTAAAATATCCAAAAAGAGAAATCTATAAAGATGGGGAAAGTTGTGGGGTTTTGAGGCCGGACATGGGAATAACTTGTGATGATAAAGAGAGATAACACCTTCTTTATGTTTTTAAACTATTTATTTATTTGCATGAGTATGTGCATGTGTATGTGTACCTGCACCTGTGTGCAAGCATAGAGGCCAGAGGAGGGTGTTGGGGTGTTTTCCTTCATTTTTCTCTGCCTATTGCTTTGAGGCAGAGTCTCTCCCTGAGCCTATGGTTCATGTTTTCTCAGCTAAGCTAGAAGCAAGCCATCCTCCTGTCTCTGCGCCCCTAGCCCCCATACAGCTGGGTTTGCATGGGTGCTAGGATCCGAACCCCAGTCCTTACGATCGCAGTGAATGTTCCTCACCATGGAGCCATCTCTGGAGCCTGAGAGTAAGATCTGTTTGAGACTGAAGTGCTCTGAACCTTTACTTAGGTAATGATGTCACAACCCTACAAATCCACTTAAAATCATTTAGTTATACCCTTTAAAAAGTAAATTTCATGACTTGTAAATTTTACCCAGTGAAACTGTTTGTTTTAAAGGGGTGTTTTCTGTTCTAAACAGTTTGAGGTGTATACCCAACCTTTGGGAGTGCCACAGCATATACTAACACGTTAAAGATCCAGCAACTCTCATAGTAAAAAAACAAAACAAAACACCATTTCATTCTTAATTCATCATAAGCCAAATTTATGTGCCCACAGGAAGTTTTTCACCGACACCAATTAAACTCCTTCCAAATGTTTACAGAAACAGAAGGAGGAAATGATTGAAGGTCCTTCTCGCCTCTGCCTCTTTTTCCCTCCAAGCCCTGGCAACCAGTAAATGGCATGCACTTGACTCATCCCTGAAAGTTTTGCTTTGTTTTGTCTTTAAAGGAAATAAATGCAATTTCTACGATTAGCCCATACACACCAGAAACTGGAGAGGTCTCGTCAACCACTTGTGACAGACACCCATACCGAGCTCCTGCCGGGGGCTGTCAGGCTGGGCCAAGATTAACAAGAAATTGTATTAGAAGCTGAATGTAATTAATTACACAATTTAGAAGTTTTCCAGGCTAATTCCACTAGAAGTATATTGTACAATTAAGGTATTAAGAAGGATTACTGTCAAAAGAAAAGTAGGCGTGAATGAAGCGAGACTCAGCTCACCTGTGAATCATGTTAACATTCTGAGTTCTGATTCCAGGCCTGTATAACAGTGAATGACAGACTTGCTCTCACTTGTAGTGCCTTGATGGAGAACACACATTAGCCTGTTTGTCTTGGGAACCACCACTAAGAACGTTGAAAGTCCAATACGAGGTGTGTGTGTGTGTGTGTGTGTGTGTGTGTGTGTGTGTGTGTGTTATGGGGTGGAGCTATTGTATACCAGCGATGTGAAGAAAATTAGATCAGAATCATTTGTATATGTCATATATAGAAAAAGAGCAGTTTCAAAAGATGTATTAACAAGATGCTCTTTGCAAACAACTACCCTAGGCTAGGCGTGGTGCACAACTGGAAATCGTGGACTTTGGAGGCAGAGGCAGGAGGATTGCTACAAATTTGAAGTTAGCATGATCTACTCTCTAGCCAGGCGTGGTGGTGCACACCTCAAATCCCAGTAATTGGGAAGCAGAGGCAAGTGGGTCATTGTGAGTAGGAAGCCAGCCTGATCTACATCAAGTTCTAAGTTAGCCAGGACTACTACACAGTGAGATCCTGTCTCAAAAACAAATAAGTAAATAAAAAATAAAAATAAGAAAGAAAGATCCTATCTCAAAACACCAAAACACAAACAAAAATCCTGTATGCAGTTTTTATCAAAGAGAGAAATAGATAAATGGAGAAATGCCTTGCTACACCCCGTTTGCTACTTTGTGAGGAATATCTTACAACTATCTCAACAAGTAAGTACCATGGATTTACTGAAAGGATGAAACTCTTGGGATATTCTTCAGGCAGGAAGAATGGCTTCAAGCAAGGCACACGCAGTTTTATTTGTCTCTGTCTCCATTCCTACGTTACAGTGATTTATAGCAAATACCGATGATGTTGAGAAGCCCGGCCGGAATTGCGAGACCATTCATTTTCATATTTAGGAAGGGAATATAAACTTTGAGAGGTTAATATTGGGACTCAAACTCAGGTCCTTGTGTGTCGTAGACAGGCATTCTATCACGGAGTCACATACATGCATGAAACAGAAGGGACACTTATCTCTCCTTTTAAGTCAAGGTTTCACCATGTACCCCTGACTGACTGGGAACTTGATATGTAGACCAGGCTAACCTCAAATTCACAGGGATCAACTTGCCTCTGCCTTTGGAGGGCTGGGATTAAAGACATGAACCTCCATGCTAGGCAAACAGAATATTTTTTTTAATTTTATAAAATTCACCTTAACCCAAATATTAGTTACTCTTAACTGAAATGATCTTTAATATAGAAGTGTAAACTGGAAGTGGTAGTGAATGCCTTTAATCTCAGCTCTTGGGAGGCAGAGGCAGGTGGATCTCTTTGAGTTCCAGGTCAGCCTGGTCTACATAGTAAGTTCTAGGAGAGCCAGAGCTAAGAGAGAGACTCTGTCCCAAACAAGCAAACAAACATAAGACCCCACCATCAACCAGGAGTGAATAAGAAACCCATCAGGTGGTTTGAATGAGAACGGCTGTCACAGGCTCATATATTTGAATTCTTGGGTCCAGTTAGTGGAACAGCTTTGTGGCCTTGTGGCAGAAAGTGTGTCACTGGGGGTGGGCTAGCCAGGCAGTGGCGGTGTATGCCTTTAATCCAGCACTTGGGAGGCAGAGACAGGAGGAACTCTGTGAGTTTGAGGCCAGCCTGGTCTACAAAGCAAGTTCCAGGACAGCCAAAGCTATGCAGAGAAACCTTGTGTTGAAAAACAACAAAGCAAAAGCCCATGCCAGGCTCAGTTTCTTCCCCCTCCCCACTCTTTCTCTGCCTGCTGCTTGTGGATAAGACGTGAGCTCTCAGCTACTGCTCCAGCGTCAGGCCTGCCCGCCGCCGGCTGCCTGCCACGCTTCCTGCTGTGATGGTCGCAGGGACTCACCCTCTGAAACCATAAGGAAGTCTCCAGTTAAATGTTGTCTTTACGCTGCCTTGGTCATGGAGTCTCTTGGCAGCAGTAGGACAGTGACTAAGGCACCCAGTGTTATCAAAGACTGAGCTGGGTTAAGAAGGGCAGAGGGACAACGTTCTGATGTGATCTAAAGTCTGAACCTGCATCCCAAGTTCAACAGCAAGCTTTTTCAGGGAGAGCAATCAAAATCCCACAGACCCGCTGCTGTGCCACCCCAATGTGTAGCCATACGTTTTCTTGGGTCCCGCCTGGCCCTGGGGTCCCTCAGCCGCTTATAAAATAATCGTTCAGAGGCTTAATATTAGTTATCAATTGTATGGCCTATGGCTGGCTTCTTGCTAGCTAGCTCTTATAACTTAACCCATTTCTATTAATCTCTAAGTTGCCACGTGGCCGTGACATTACTGGTCTGCTGGCATCTTGCTGCTCCTTTTTGGCAGTCTCTCTCTCTCTCTCTCTCTCTCTCTCTCTCTCTCTCTCTCTCTCCTTTCTTCTCTCTGTATATCTCCTTGGATTTTCTGCCTGCCTCTAAGCTACCTTGCCATAGGCCAATGCAGCTTTATTTATCAACCAACCAGAGCAATGCATATTCACAGCGTACAGAAAGACACCCCACAGCACCAGTGACTCTGTAAGCCTGCTGCCCTGCCACCCAGGGACTCTGTAAGCCAACACAGTGCACTGATTTTCTTTACAAATTTCCCCCAAGCCACTGCCAGTTTCGAATCTATAACCAAATCTTTACTGACATCAGAACTCTTTCATGAAGTTTGTGACCCTGCTGCTTCACCTTTGCAGATTGCATTTGCATTTTACTTCGTTCTTTCCCTAGTTTGAAGCCTTTCCCTGGAAGCCAACCTTACCTCCGATGGTATCCCCTCTCCACACAGTTTTCACTCATAACTCCAGGTGTGAACTGAACCTTATTTTTTTTTTCAAAATTGACTTGGTAGTTCTTAGTGTATATTTTCTATTTTCCAAAATAAAAAAAAATTATCCATCCCTACTTATTTTCGGATTGTCTTTTTTCCCCCCTTCCTCCAGACTGTGAAGAGCTGAGGGTTTGAAAGAGCTAAATGGAAATTTTAGGCAGACTTCTGGGGAAACATATGAATGGCATAGAATTCACTGGTGAGGGGGCTGTGTTTTCAAGTGCACATCACATTTGTGCCTCTTGTACTTAACAAAAGGAAGTCCTTTGTCAAGATCCCCCCCACATTTATGTCACTTCTTTTGACTTATGACTCAAAATGTCTTCTATTCTTTCCCGAATAGGAGCACTGCTCAGCTCCAGTGGATTCAGGTATTAAGTAGCTAGTGATTGTTTTACATCCTTTTCACAACCTGGGAGGCGGGGATAATCGCGCGTTACTCTACTGCTTTTATGAGGTCTCTGTTAGCATTTCAGCACATCGCCTTCCTTTTTTCCCCCGCTGTCTATCCCCTGTTGCTAACCTTTCTTTACATCCGCTTCACTAGCCATCCTTAATGTAACGTTCTGGGCAACGTTTAATTTTTGGCTGCTTCAAAAATCACAAACAATACTGTGACAAATATCTTGCTGCATGTACTTTATCAATATTTTATATTGTGATATATAATGATTGTCAGTGAATCGGTGTTCCCTGCACACAGACTCCAGCAACAGCATAGGGAGGGTTACAATTCTTTCTATTCCAGCTTCGTTCAGAATGGCTCTCCTACTGTTTCAGCACGAACCACATTTGCCCAGTGTGAGGTCTAGGTGCGCTCTTGTCAGCCTAAGTCAAAGATCACTGTCCAATTAACATCTATTCTTTCTTTCTCTTGTGATTTTTTTTTTTTTTCCGGAGACAGAGTTTCTCTGGGTAACAGCCCTGGCTGTCCTGGAATCCACTCTGCAGACCAGGCTAGCCTTGAACTCACAGAGATCCGCCTGCTTCTGCCTCCCGAGTGTTGGGACTAAAGGCATGTGTCATCACCTGGCTATGTTCTTTCTTGTTTAATTCATTTTTAAGGTTAGCATTCAGAGTAATGGTTCTTATTATAACAATCATCTTCAAAATCTAGATTAGGTAGCCTGGCACCAGTTAAGGACCACTTACCTGTAACCCTAGCGCTTGGGAGGCTGAGGCAGAAAGAAGGCTGTTTGGAGACCAGCCTAGGCTATATAACAAGTTCTTTCCTGTTTGGGAAAAAATAGTTTGGCTTAAATGACAATTAAGAGAACACTGGACTCCAGTAGACTTTTCTCTTATTAGGAACATTTGCACAGTCTCTTCGTTGGAGCATCAGGACAGAGTTATTCAAGGTTACATGTCGCAGTGTTTTCATAGATTGAAACCGTTGATAAGCCTCAAGTTGGTTTCTTCAATCTCATTCTTCATCGCTTCCTCCCAAATAATGTATTTCATTGTTAATGTAAAAGTGCACTGTTGTGCCCTCAAAAGAACTTGGCAGTTCATAAATAAAGAATGAGAAAAAAAGTCTGCAAATCTTTGCCAACCTTCAAGTCCTTAAAGTTAATTTCACTGTCCCGAATAATTTCCCAAGAAAGTAAGCTGCCTGTATCCATGGACCAGCTTGTTGACTTGTCTACGCTTTCATCTGTGTAACTATTTCATGGCCACAGGATTTACTGTGCCAAATCCTCTGCTCACCCTGATTATTTAGCCCCTGGACAAGTCCTCAGGTCCTGCAACAGGTACCAGGTCCCTTGTCACACATCCTCAAACTCACAGTTACTTCCTGCGTGTGTACTTTCTTTTCTTTCTCTTAAACAGGTCTTACTCTGTAGCCCAGGCTGGCCTCAAACCCAGAGTTCCACCTGCCTCTGCCTCCAGAGCGCTGGGGTTAATGGCGTGTGCCACCATGCCACTCCAAGCATAGTTAACAACCTATGTTAGGAGACTTTGCCAGTCAGAGTGCATTGGCTAAAGATTTCCTTTTTTGCAATTACACACACACACTCACACACACACACACACACACACACACACACACACACACACACACACTATCAATGAGAATTTGGTGGGTGCTGGTTATTTTTCTGGCCCGTTTGTCTAGGTGGGGGTGGGGGTTACCTTTCTGGTTCCAGGTGTGCTTCCATTTGGCCTTGTCACTTCTTAAGGACAAGGATATTGACTTTGGACCCCAGCCCCTGACTCAACAAATGCCAGCAGTACCCCTGAGATAACTGCCAGAGTTTGGAGAGAAGCATGTAGATGCCAATGGTGGCATGAATGCTTTATATGAACTGCAATCTTTTCAAAACAAGTCTCTTCTAAAATTAGTATTTTTATGAAACAGCAAGGAGGGCAGAGGCCCCTGGGGAAGCCTTTCCTACATTTTGATCGGAATGTAAATACATCAGGCACGTTCCCTTTGTCTATTGTTACACAATAAATCCCCCAGCCTACCTAAACTTCATGGCTTAAAACAATAGGCTTCTTTTACTTTGCTTTTGAATATGCAGTTTGATTGAGGGTCAGCAGGACAGCCTAGTTCTGCCCCATTGGTGGATGGGATGTCTTGATGGTCAGGGGCTAGGGCACTCCAGCTAACATACACTCCTCATGCCGTAGTTGATGCTGACTGATGGCTGGGACCGCTCTCAGCATCTGCATACGGCCTCTCCATGTGGTTTCCTTACCTAATAGTTGGGTTCTAAGAGCAAATGTCCCAAGATGGTAAGATCAGCTCTATGGCGACCTTGTGATTTACCTTGGGAAGCCATGCTGCATCATCTCCATCAGTATTCTGTTGGTCCGCAGCCACAGAGGTCCATCTGGGTTCGAGAGGGGGAGGCAGAGATCCCACCACTTGGTGGGAGGAGCACCACTCCTCATTGTACAAACAGCCTGTAAAAACGCACACAAAGAGCCGGGTGGTGATGGCGCAGCCTTTAATCCCAGCACTCTGGGAGGCAGAGGTAGTCAGATCTCTATGAGTTCAAGGCCAGCCTGGACTACAGAGTGAGTTCCAGGACAGGCTCCAAAGCTACACAGGGAAATTCTGTCTCGAAAAAATCAAACAAACAAACAAATGCGTATAATGTGGTGGCTAACTTTGGAAAATAAAATCTTCCACAGTCATGAATAAATTGATAAAAATACTCATTAAAAAAATACTTGAAGCCGGGCTGTGATGGCATACTATCTTTAATCCCAGCACTCAGGAGGCAGAGGCAGGGGGATCTCTGTGAATTCAAGGCCTGGTCTACAGAGCAAGTTCCAGAGAACACAGAGAAACCCTGTCTCGAAAGAACAAAAACAAACAAAAAAATACCTGGAGCTAGAACCATGAGTCAGCAATAAAGAGCACCTGTTGCTCTTGCAGAGGAGCTGGATTCAGTGCCTAGCACATCTGGATTCAGTGCCTAGCACATCTGGATTCAGCTCCTAGCACTCACATGATGATTCACAACCATCTATATAACTCCAGTTCCAGGGATCCGGCGTCCTCTTCTGATCTCCAGGGTCCAGGCATGCACATACATTCGTGACGCACATACGTACATGTAGGCAAAACACTCAGACACATACATTTTTAAAAGTGTTTTTAAAAGTTTAATAAAAGAATTGTTTTTAAAATACCTAGGTTCATATAAAGAGTTGGACATCATCATTGACATACTATTATGATCAATCCATGTGAGTCTATTAAATGGGTAACGGAATTTATTAAGATGTAAATTGAAGAAATACACTCATGATTACAGAACGGAGTAGACAGCAGAAGTCGTCCTCTGATCTGACCAAAGCGAATCCACCTCTCAGGAAGGAGCAGGGAGAAGGAGCATGGGACCCTTCTCCAACTCCTTATAAGAGGCCACATACAATGGCAGGAAGCACTGCCCTCCTTTGGGCGGTATAGCCCAAGGTCATGGGCGGAGCAAATACCACTACATTTCCCCTTTTTGTCTAAATAAGAAGGTCCTTGTCTTTTTTTTTTTTCCGTTTTTTTGAGAGAGGGTTTCTTTGTGCAGTTTTGGTTCCTGTCCTGATCTCGCTCTGTAGCCCAGGCTGGCCTCCGACTCACAGAGATCCGCCTGGCTCTGCCTCCTAAGTGCTGGGATTAAAGGCGTGCGCCACCAACGCCCCGTGAAGGTCCTAATCTTAATGCAAACTATATACAATGAGAATGATTATCAAGTATTGTCCAGGAAAAACAAAAGGTAATCACATAAACAAAAAGAGAACTATAGCCAACAAGAACAACATCAAAGAAGAAAGACGTGTTAAATGTCCAAAAATGTCCAGAATGTAGGCAAATGGCAAATTACCAAGATTACTCCAATAGCTGTCCTATCTTGAAGATTCTAACTCTAGTACTAATATGTTATAGCTAAGATACAAGAAGAGAAGGAACATGATAATACCTGAGAAAACAGGAGATGGACGCAAGCAACTTTTGGGAATCTTGTGAGAGCAGACAGAGACAGCTGGCAGCCTGGATGGACAGTCACCTAAAGTTTCTCAGCATCATTGGTGCATTCAAATTGGCTACAGGCCTAGAGTATCTGTCAGACCATTTTTAGAAGCAGGAATTTTGAAAGACTATCTTACCATGTCTTGGCAGAGTTCAGTAGTCACTTTTCCTTGTGTCCCACTCGTTCAGAAGGGACAGTATTTGTACTGTCAGTGTTGAGGCAAGGGCAGTCCTTTGCCCAGCAGGCTATTTTGTGCCAAGAAGAAGACAAACTTCCAAACGGAAATGTTTCAGCAGCCCAACATTCTCTCGGGATGAGATTGGTGCTGCCAGGAACGACTGTGTCTCACGTCAACAGGATTCTAAGTTATTTAAATGCCATACTCTCTAGGTCTATGAAGTGTCTGAAGACTACCTATCCATCTGACAAATGCTTCTGTAAATCGGGACAATGTAACTAACATAACTATAGAAATGACTATAGCTCAGTAAGTCTTCTCTACTAAAATAACTTAAGGATTGAGGCTTCACATTAACAAGATAAACAGTCTATAAGCAGATGTACCGTATAAGGACAATGACCTCAAAATTGTGACAATACACAAAATAGCTTAAACAGAGGTAGGAATGTATAGTGCAATATGCAATATGACAATAATCCTAAATATGTATCAATATACAAAATATCGTAAGCAGAGGTAGAACATACATATAGTATGACAAATATAATATTACATTTGTATCAATACACCAAATATTTCAAACAGGAGTAGGAATATGTGTACAATATAACAAATATAGTTTGGTATTTGTATCAATATACAGTGTCTTAAATAGGAATATAAGAATAGTTTACATTTGTATCAATATACAAAAATCCATATAAGTGCAAATTATCTATGGCTGATATTTTTACTGAATTAGTTTACTAGTAAATATAATAATCTACCTTAATATCCTATACCTATCCATTCCCCTTTTTCTTTTCTAAAAGAAAATACTGAGTCCAAATTTTATTGTTCCACCCCCAACCTTACAACCATCCATCCATAACCTGGGAAGAGACACCATGCCAGCAGACTGGTAAGCCATGAAACACGTGGCAAAACATAGATTAATAGAAATGGGTTAATTTAAGATATAAGAGGACTGTCATAGACCATACAGTTTGTAAATAATATAAGCCTTTGTGTGTTTACTTGGGTTCAAGCAGCTGCGGGACCTTGGGTGAGAGAGATCTGTCTGGACCGTGGGGGTCCCCTGGAGAAACCTTTGGACTACAACAGACCACTATCTAAATACTGGCAGTATCCTAGGGATACTACTGGCTTATATGCCAGCCATGGTAATCACTGGTAGTCAATGGTAATGTATAATATGCCAGTCATGGTAATCATTGGTAGTCAATGGTAATGTATGCTAGGCATGGTAATCATTGGTAGTCAATGGCAATGTATGCCAGCCATGGTAATCATTGGTAGTCAATGGTAATGTATAATATGCCAGCCATGGTAATCATTGGTAGTCAATGATAATGTATAATATGCCAGTCATTACACCTGTAATCCCGGTACTCAGGCGACTGAGGCAGGAGGATTGCAAGTTCAGGGTCAGAAAAGAAGACAAGAAAGAGGAAGCAACAAACAGCAGCAGCGGTGGTGGTGGTAACACTACTATTCTTGGAGAAACTTAATATCATGGTAAAGTCGCTAACGCGGATAAGTACATGTACAACATCTCAGTACACGAAGGGAAGAAGAAAGCTACATCTCACCTTATTCTGACAGCTCTTAGAAAGTGTGGTAACATAAAGGGGAGGACCATGTCTATGTAGGAACAGGATGTTCCCACTACATCTTTCTAATTGATAGCCAACTTAACAGGAATTAGACACAAATGAACCCGCACTTGGGGTTTTCCGGTTGTATCTTCAGTTCATCTCATCTATCTCAAGACATTTTTCTTAGCTTAGTCATGCTAAGAGTATGACTTGCTAGAACTTGATAAATTTTTGTATAATAAGAAATATTGTAAATGTAGTAACACTAAATACTGGACAGATTTCCATGATACACTTGAATGTTGGTTTTTAGCCATTATCAATCAAGGGATATGTCTTGAGCAAGTCAATAGCCACTTGCCATTGTTTTCAAGTACAGTGCTCTTAGACCAAAAATTAAGTCATGTCCATGTGAGATCAAAGGAAATAATTTTTGGATAACATATAAAAATCCAAATAGTTGGCACCATAACAGACTGAACAGGGCAAAGAGAGCCACACACAGGCTTGCCTGGGTTTCCAGAAGAAAACATGGGTCTGCCTTGTGCACTGGGCAGATGGGACACTGCTCTGGTGAGCAAATGTATGGTGTGTTATGGGGGATGGGAGGAGAGAGAGAGAGAAAATGGCTTGTTCCCTGTGGACAGAGGCATCTCTAAAGAAGTGAAAGTGGTAAGCAGCAGACTGAAGTGGGTGGCTTGATTGCCACTCAGTGACACTGTGATGTCTGGGCCTGGGCTGCTGCCGGGGCCCATGCCTAGGTTCATGGCCCTGATACAGCCACAGCCTGTGTTGATGTAAGATGTCCTTGATATCACCAAAGGCAGAGAGGATAGGGCTGTACAGAGCTGGCCCTGCCCATCATTGGCTGCAACACTAGAAAGAACTGGCCCCGCCCCTCACTGGCTGAAGCACTCAGGAGAGAGGGCCTTATACCTCACCTGGACAGCACAGTAGAGCTGACCCAGTTTGCAGGAACATAGGCCAGCTGGCCCTGGGGGTGTGAGAATGGGAGAGCAGGTCCTGCCCTTCTCAGATGCTATGTGGTTCCGTGGGTGAGGGAAAGATGCCCTTCTCCCCTTACCCCTCACCATTTACATACAACAGGTGGGCAACCTGACCCAACTCCTCACCAGTTACAGCACTTGGGAGAACAGACCCTGCACCTCACCTGGGTAGCACAATAGAGTTGACCCTGTAGACAGGGCCAGGGGTGAGTCAGCCCTGAGGGCATGAGAGGTGCATACCTGGTCATGCTTCTTTCCTGCAGTGTGGTGGGGAGGTAAGGGAAAGACGCCCTCCCGCCTTCCCCTACAGCCTCCAGCTGGTGAGGGAGCTGACACCTTTACCAGCTGCAACAGGAAAGCAGGCCCTGAACCTTGTCTGGGCAGTGCAGTGGAGTTGACCCTGTTGACAAGGGCACAAGTGAGCTGGCCCCGAAAATGTGAGTGTGGGAGACCTGGCCCCACCCCTCAACTGCCATATGGAGGCAGGGGTAGGAGAGAGATGCCTGCCCCCATCAACACCTCAAGCAGGTGGGAGAGCTGGCCCTGAGGTCATAAGAGCTGGAGAGCTGCCCCTGCCCCCTCACCAGCTGTAACACTTGGGAGAGCAGGCCCTGCACCTCACCTGGGAGGCACAGCAGAGCCAACCCTGTTGGCAAAGATGTGGGTGAGCCAGTCCTGAAGTTATGAGCATGGGATAGCAGGCCATACACCCCTCATTGCCATGTGGTAATGAGATCGAGGGAAAGTTGCCCTACCCCCCTTGCCCCTTGCACCTTTGGTAGGCAAGGGAGCTGATCCTCCTCCCCCTCACCAGCTGCAGCACTTGGGAAAGTGGACCCTGCACCTCGCCTGGGCAACACAGTAGAGCTGACCCTGTTGGCAGAGGTGTGGGTGAGCCAGTCCTGAAGTTGTGAGCATGAGAGAGCTGTTCCCATCACTCATCTGTCATATGGCTGCATGGGGAGGGAGGAGATCCCCCCCATCAATGCCTGAGGCAGGTTGGAGAGCTGTCCCCAGTACTCATCTGTCATGTAGTGGCATGGGTAGGGGAGAGATCTCCACCCCACCCCCGCCTGGATGGGAAAGCTGGCCTGGAAGTCACAAGAGTGGGAAAGCTGTCCCTGCCCCTCATCAGCTGTAGCAATCAGGAGAGTGGCCCATGCACCTCACCTGGGCAACACAGTAGAGCTGGCCCTGAAGGTGTAGGTGTGGGAGATCTGACCCTGAGGATGTGAAAGCAGGAGAACTGACCCTGCCCCTTGCTCATTGCTGCAAGGAGTGAACTAGCCAGGGCAATGCTGGAGAGCTCACCCTGATGGTGAAGACAGGGGAGAGTTGGCAGGCTGACCAACCCTGCAACTACCCAGGCACAGAACCTGGGTTGAGTGTTGGCCCACCCCAACATCCACCCCATCTATGATCAGCTGGAGCATGGATAGGGGGGATGTCCTGAGGATCCACGGCTACAGGATCTCCATGATTCAGGGCAGAAATGGGATGTCCAGGAAGAGTCCCAGTGAGGGTCCAGTGTCCATAGTATAGCAGAGACCAGGGGCCTTGAACCAAAGCAATGATTCTTTTCAATGAATGCCTGCATGTAAAGATGTCTGGAAAAGGGGTTTACTGTGTGACTCACTTTGTCACACTGCAGCTTCCATGATGACATTTTCCCTTTTTGTTTTTTTAGTTTTTTTCTTTTTTTTTTAATCTTAAATTTTGTTTTGTTTTATTTTGGGGAGGGTTAGAGGGGCAGAGAGAGGATTCGAGGGGATAGGAGATGGGTGGGATCTGGATGCACGATGTGAAAGACACAAAGAATAAATTACTTTTTAATAAAAAATTCAAATATTTTTCCTATATGAATTTTAAACATAATATGATCATATTATATTTGTAGTTCTGAAACATTTAAACTTATACACTGACAGTGTGGGTACCTCCTGTGTCTATTTGCATGGCTGCTCTTGAATCTTTTTTTTTTTTTGAATTTATTTTATTTTATTTTACAATATAATTCAACTTTACACATCAGCCATAGATTCCCCCGTTCTCCCCCCTCCCGCCCCGCCCCCCTCCCCCCAGCCCACCCCCCATTTCCATCTGTATTGCATTGATTTTCGACAGATCTCAGCTGTGGGGAACTACTTTAGCAGATATATTTCTTATTACTTCTTATATACTTCTTATATTCATTCCATCTTCTTAATTCTTATTTAAACTTACATTTACAACTAGTATCTTTACCTCTTACAAGCTTATTACTGTATGTTTTAGGACTACCTTAGATTCTTCTTGCTCTTGAATCTTTTGAATATGTCTTGACATTATGACTGTAGTACTACCCAATCCTTACCTACTTATGGATCTTGTTCCTTCCATTTTCACTATAAAAATGATGCCATCAGCTTTGCATATATATTCAATAAGTAATCAATGAAATCTATATATTAACAGCAGTATATCTGGGAAACACTAGATTGGTTTTGTTTTCTTTATATTTCACAAATTTCATTTTGCCGCAATATACAATTTGTTTTATGACTAGGTATCAAGGTACCAGATACATAAGCTTGCCAGAGACAGACTCACTTATATAACTGGCTCACATTTGGCTTGAACTCAGAACGCTTGTTTCTAAGGGAGCCTTCCAGAAAAGTCTCTGATGTGGCCCGTTCTTCCCTCCCCTTTGACTCCAGCTACGCAAACAATTAAGGAGCAAAGGAAACATTTGGGGTAAACAGTTGAGAACATGTTGGAATTAATCTTTCTTATTTGGAACTCAAAACAATGTATCATCTTGCATGTAGATTTATCTATTAGAAAGCCTAGATTATTTTATCACTTAAAAACAAACATCTGCCTGGTATGGTGGCACACTCCTGAAAAATCCCAGCCCTCGGGAGACAGAGGCAGGTGGATCTCTGTGAGTTTGAGGTCAGCTTGATCAACATAGCAGTTCCAAGCTAGCCAGAGCTGAAGAGTGAGACTGTCTTAAAAGAAAGGGAGGGAGGGAGGGAGGGAGGGAGGGAGGGAGGGAGGGAGGGAGGAAGGAAGGAAGGAAGGAAGGAAGGAAGGAAGGAAGGAAGGAAGGAAGAGGAGCCAGATAAGATCATGTCTATAATCCTTGCACTCAGGAGGCTGAGGCAGGAGGATGATGATCCTCATCCTAGGCTATGCAGGAAGTTCCTGGCCAACCTGAGCTACAGAGTAATTAATATCCTGTCCCCAGATAACAAGACAACAAAAAGAAACAGAGGGAATAAGACAGTTGAGGAACAGGATAGGATGAAGTGGATGGGAAGAATAGCCTGTGTGGTGCCCCCGGGGACTGGGACAGTCTCAGTTTTATGTCCACATACACCCAGATATTCCAGACTTCTCTAGGAAGCGGTTCTATGCGTATCAGTGTGGAGAGCGTTACAGAGCTACTGAGCACGAAGCACAGAGTTAACAAGCTTCAAAAGGCCAGTGCCGGAGAAAGACGGTTATCACGAGCATCGGCGAGGCGTGGGCCACTTCTTTATTATATTTGTGTTGTCTTCTGGTATTCTTGGCAGCACAAAGTCTCCTAAGCAAGTTATCTTCAACTCTCCGCAGAGTTCACTCTGAAATGTCAAGACATACTTCTTGAATAGAAAGTGCTGCAACTCTTGGTAGCGGTGATTTTTAAGTTCCAGCGCTCCAGAGATACACCAGACAACCGGTGCGGTGCAGAAACAGCACACGCTGCTCTTTTCTCTCACAAAATTAAAGTCTTAGGCTCGGCCGGCAAAGGTTCTTAACAACCTGAGTTCAACTCACAGGCCCCCTCCATGGGTGGAAGGAGAGAACCAACTTCTTCAAATTGTCAATCTAGATAAGTCAGGAAGACCGAGCTTCAAAATAGAAAGTAAAAAGAGGGCTAGGCATGGAGTTTCAATCCTCAGTTCTGCATCAATAATAGCAAAAACAGGAAACAAAACCAAAAAGTCAGTGTATTTCAGAAACACATATATGAATCTGACACTGTCCAGGAAGATTTCCCCTTGCTTTTCAGCTCTCTCAACATGGCCTCAGTAGTGGTTCTGATTTACTGTTTCTTAGTTTGTTAGCAGTTTCTTAACATCACTGTGTGGGCGGACACATGCATGTGCGTGGGTGTGTGCAGGTATGTATCACAGGTACGTGTGTGCTGGTGCATGTGAGTGTAAGAGCTAGATGTCAAAATGAGTTCTTTTCCTTTAGCACTTTGTGTAGCAAGTCGCCCCGAGTGAGTGAAGTTCTGAACGAATGTGTGCTCTTGACATGTGCATGGAGGACTGCAGGGTACCTTACCTTGGTACCAAGGCTGGGGGGATATTTGTAAAGACAGGGGTGTGCTAGCTGTCCCTCAGTCACATAAACAAAGAATCAGGACAGACAAATTCAAAGCAATATTGAGGGAAAACATCAATCAAATGAAGGTTTCCATCCCCCATGGGTCTGAAGTTCCCACATTTGGCTCCAAAGCACGCTGGCCACAGAATGCCACAGAATGCCACGGTGCGTTCAGTTGTCACATATTCTAACTGTTTCAGTATTTCCCATTGTGTCTGGCAAGAACGTGAACCCTGAGTGGTGGAAACAAAGAGCAGACAAGCCAGGCAGCACCAGTACTTCCAGGTACAGGGGAGACCAGCTCCCCAGTGGTCCTTAAACCCACACAGAGCAGTGGCAGAGAGGAAACCATGAGGGAGGGACATGGCTCTCCAGGCCCGAGAGACCCATCACCAGACTGAGAATGCAGCAGTGCACCATGCAAGCTGTGAGGGAGAGATCTGCAGCCTGGGGTCCGTGTCGAAGCCCTTTCGTCTCCTCGAACCCATTTCTAGATGTCCCCCCAAACAAGCAAAAGGTGTCTCACCTCCCTGGCAGCTCTAGAAGCCAGAGTCATCTGCTTGGGACCTCAAGTCACCCAGTGAGCTTTCTGACACCCACCATTTTGACTGGGAAACAGGGACAAGATTCCTACTCCCTTTGCTTCTTACAATTTTTATGTTTTCAGAGGCCCTGACCACAGAGAACTGTCTGTGAGCCTTGTGCATGAGCTCTCTATGAAGACACGCAGGAGGCAAAGGGTGGTCGTTTTTCACTGGGTACCAGTTACAGACATGAAAGATGGGACGGTCATGGAGACTTGGCCACAGCAATGTAAACATGCAAAACACCACGAATGGAGTGTAAAAGGGTTTAAATGGTAGATCTTGTGTTATACATTTTTTTAAATCATGATAAATTGTTTGTTTTTTTAAAATGCTACTTCCAAGAACAAGGGATTGATTGCAAAGCAAAGCCGGAGGTCCAGAATTCTGGAGCATGGCACTGTCATCTTAGTGATAACAGATTCGAGGGCCTAGGCACAGAGGGGCTGGGTCTTATCCGAGTCGCTGGCTGGATGTAAAGCATTATGAGTGACTCACTCGTCTACACTCAGAGCTGTGTGTACAAGCTACACATGGCGGGGGCCAACTGTAATGGGCTCCAGGCTAAATAATATGGAGCTGTGAGTCAGTGGAAGGACTTGACACACTTCATAATATGTGAAACATCGTAACTAAAATAACATAACACGGTTTGAGTGACCACACATAATTAACATCGTATGTAACAATAATTAACATTGTCATGATGGGGAGAGAGGGGAGGGGGCTTCCATAATACTCCAAATGGGCTCCAGAGCGAGAGGCAGGGAGGGGAAAGAGGAAACATTACTGTAAAATTAATTAGAACTGGTCACGTACAGGTACTGCGGCAAACACTTGAAATGCACCGAGTATTAGGTTATACAATATTTCCACTGGTGCATGTGTGTGGGTATGTGCTTGTACATGTGTGTATGTATCTGTACGTGTGTGTGTGTGTGTGTGTGTGTGTGTGTGTGTGTGTGTGTGTGTG
>CABHPP010122206.1:0-48961 GCA_902168425.1 Peromyscus attwateri | reverse complement strand
CTAGTCCCCTCCTCCCAGGCTGAGCCAAGCGTCTCTGCTAAGCCCCAGGTTTCAAACAGCCAATTCATGCACGTGCATTTCTTATTCATAAAACATTCTCTTATGCAGATAAGAATGAGCTAAGTCATTAAAAAGAGCCTACTGTTTTGTAGGAGGGAAAATAAGGCACAGGTCTACTTAAAAGGATTAATCAATATGCCTACCACTTGGAGGAAGAGACAATAAGTATGGATAATGGAAGAAGGGATATGATCTAATTATTGTATAGATATCCATAAAAATGTCATATGAAACACCTTATTTAGTAAAATAAATATATTTCAATGAATCAAAGTTTTAAAAATATTACTCACAAAGAACTTGGAAATTATTTGTTGAGTTATATTAGTAAGCTGGGTTGAGGTTAATACACCCAAAAAGATTGGGACTAAAAATGTTCCAATCTTGATAATACACTCAGAACACTCACCTTAGAAGTATGTTTTATCAGGATATTTAGTAACTTGTTTGAAGAATATAAAAATGTTTAATGTATAGCTTAATGTTATTTCTTGGAACCCAGTGAGAACAAATGTGAAGTTTTTTTTTTTCTTAGAGTGTTACATTATTCAATAACTTCATAGTGGGTATGATTGGGTATTAAAACAATCTAACATTAATTTGTCATTTATATTTATGGCTACTCTGCATTCCTTTTAATTAAGAGAGAACAAAATGACTGTGGTCTAGTTGCCCATATCTTGAAAGCTAGTTTACTCCATAGTAATAGCATAATATCCCACTTCAATACAGGAGCGTACTGTCTTAAACACTGAAAGAATTTTTGTCTGGCAACTAGCATTATATACTGGAAGAGAGTTCACTGTGACTGCAAGACTGCCATTGGTGTAAGGAGCCTATGCACATCTTTACCTTAAGAGTTTATAGATGAATAGTGGAGAGTACATCTTTCAGGTTGCTCACTGAAAGAGACATTCATACACTCATTCCTCTCTTCCTACTTTCCTTACTTTTTTCCATTCATCTCTTTCTTTCTCTCTCCCTTCTTTTCTTCCCTATGTATTTTATAGTATATATTTACAAGGGCATTTAAACACTGCAGGGACCTTCCTGGTTATGATCTTTTCAGACAGTATTATATTATGAGTTTACAGTATATTATTTCAAGGATAAACATTTTTAAACTAAGAATATTTTCTGATGAAAAATAAGAGCAGATATTTCCATCTATCACTTCTTATAACTCTTGCAAGCTTGATTTGTAATTCACTCCCTGCCCCTTTGAGACCTGTTCAAATCTTTTTCAAAGCCTCTTGCTAGATTTACAATCCAGAAATGTATTTCTCTGAGGCTTGGGAAGCATCTCTTTAACATGTAAACTTCAAGGGAAATAGCAAACCTCTTTTCCAGGTTCTGTGGGAGGATGGAAACCTACTCAGAGGGTGCAATACTCCAAGTTCAACACTCTCTCCTCTCGTAAAGATATGTTTGCTTTAACTTTTATGACTGCAGTTACTAGGCAAATTTGTAATAAACTTCATACAATAAATGGTACTGTCAAGTTTTCTTAAGTACCATTGTTTACCTTGAGTAACATGAATAGAACGGGACATGTCTCCTTGTCAGTGGAAGAAGAGAATTTTCTTTTGGTCTTTCCTTTATTCTGAGGGGCATCCTGGGGGGCATTCCATTCAGAGTCAGTACTAATTTAAATAGCTACCTCTGTGGACATTTCTGGGCTTAGAAGATTTTGGTTTTTGATTCTAATTCTCAAACAAATATACCATATTTACCTACCTTTGAATATGTGACAAAAATGTAACTTTAAAATCATGCCCTGCACAGATCTGCTTGCTGCATTAGAATCTCTTGGATCTGAGACTTTGTTTCTCTGCCTCTCTGTGCGTGTGATGGTTACTCCATAATCCTGCTTTATTGCTGGCATTTTGACAATGCTAACAAGAACAAAAATCTGCATACTTTCTCTCGGAAATTAATTCAAATTTTCTAGCCTTTTTACTCACAGTTTTCTCATTGATGTAAATTCTGAACCCTTTCTTTATAGTCCCCCCTTATTAGGATATTGTTGAACATATTACATCACAAACTAAAATTTCAAACTTTTAAATCTACTAGAATTCATTATCAATCAGGTGCATCCAATTTATTCATATTTGTTGCCATAAGAAAGCAAAGAAATCCATTCAAATCACGTCTCTTAATTTTCTAGCATTTGTGTAAATGATGGTTATGAATATTTTCAATTTTCCAGAATTTTTTTTATAAAACATTCATTCTTCTATTAATATAATTCTTATTCATGAGATTCTAGACATTACATTCATTCTATTAGTAGATAAATTTCCCTGTTACAATAAACTGTGTTTGGAATATGGAATATAAATAAGAAGGAAGTATTTTATTGATTTAAATATTTAAAATAATTCAAGGTGTTGAACTGCCAAGAAAGTCTCAGTTTTCAAGTGTTTTTCTAAGATTTTCTGTTTTATCTTATTACAAGTTTTATTATGATAAAGTTTTCCAAACTAATGTATCTTTTCTTCTGGCCTTATTGCTTAATTCTATGTGCTTTATAATTATTTTTTTCTTTCTTAAACAACAGGAATGTTATATGAAAGATTGACGTGTAGCAATCAGCATTGGGTGAAAATAAAGTACATTATGTAATTTTCGCCACTTTCTCATGAAGTTTTCCTAGGTCAAATTCATCAGAATTTCCCATTGTTAAAGTAGTGCCTCAGGCTTTAATTCTTGGACTCTACTTTTTTTCTTTTTTTAGTTATTAAAACCCAAGTTCATTTGGAGAAAATGCTCATCATTAAATGTGCGTTGGTAGAAAGTGTGCACTTGTGTCTATGTATGTTTTATAAACCATGCTTGCTGACACAACTTCCAAAATAATCTCCAAACATAGAACTACCGAGTGGAATATTATCTAATTAACCTTCAAGGCCTGACAGCCTGGGAGATTACCAGGAAATAATCATGGCCCTCAGGTGCTGGGAGACACTGGGTGCAGCTAAGTGTCTCTAATTCCCCAAGGGTATGATTAGCTCATGATAACAATGCTTCCTTGAGTTGCTACATTGCTTTCATAAAGGTCTTTATTGTGGTAAAGTGTTTATTTTTATGCAGGAGGAGGATGGAGCTGACAGCTGGGACTGTGGAATGAATGCACTTACCTCTGACTTGTGGTATAGGCCATGACAAAGTTTTTCATTGAGAGTGCTTCCTGGCCAATCTAAAGGTTTTGAATACCTCAGAACTCCGGCAGTAATGTCTATCTTCCTTACTGTGCCATTGCAAAATTTTGTTTATAATCTAATGATGTAGTTCTCTAAAATTAGAAAATGATACATTATAGAAGAGATATAGATGCATGTGTAAATGGACTCACAATTCACAGCAGATAATTTTATCAGCTTTAAATTATTATAACAAATACTAGAGGCAGTCTACTTTAAAAGGGAGAATGTTGATTTTTGTCTCAGTTTATTCCATGGTAGGTTGGTTGTGTTGCTTTGGGTCTGATGACAGCATATGCCATATCAAAACTTAAGTCCTATGGCTAAGAAGCAAAAGAGAGAATAAAGAAAATACTGTGTTATCTTGGTTCCACATTTTATTTATGGGCAAACTCTAAAAATCCCTCAGTAAGTCCAACCTCTCAAAGATTTCACACCTTCAAACAGCACCACCTTAGGGGTCAAACTGTTCCCACTTGGGACTTTGGAGGACATTCAAGATCCAAATTGAGGCAGAAATATTTTGAATCATTTGTATGTTCAAACAATTCTTTATAATTTTGAAATCTATTCTTCACATTATTATAACCCTAGACTATTTATTTTATATAAGGACTGCTCCACAATCCTATGAATGTTTCATTAATGTACACCTAATTCATCATCATAAAATATACATTTTTTAAAAATGTCTAACACTGATCTTCCTTCCTTTTAACATAACACAGAGGATGTTTCTTTCCTCTGAGAATTTGCCTTCATATAATTTGCCTTCATATAAATTAGGGTCAATGTTTCAAGTAGTAGTCCCATTGGTCAATGAACCAAGAATGGGCATACAACCCAATTGGAGACCATATGATTTTCTGGGGAATTTTGTAGAGATTTCTGAGAACACTTCTCATTTTTTTTGTTTTTTAATGTCTTTCTTTGAAATTATAATTTAATCACAGTATTTCTCTTTTCCCTTCCCTTCTTCCAAACCCTTCCATACACTACTCCTCACTCTTCTTCAAATTTGTGGATTCTTTTGCATACATACATTTATAGGTATACACATATATGTTCATAAATGCAACCTGTTCAGTCTGTATAATGCTACTAGTATTGTTTTCAGGACCGACCATTTGGCACTGAGGAAGACTACCTTTTCTGCTCCCAGCTTTCTTCAGTTTCCTATAGCTCTTGGTGTAGGCTTGAGGAGTCATGGGCTTTCCCATATCCAGTTTGGCACGTGCATTAATGTTATCTTTGTTGAACTCATACTTTGGACAGTCATGTTAGTGAAACTTTATGGGTGCTTCTTCTAATATTACTAATAGACACAATCTCATAGCAATCTCTCTGATCTTCTGGCTCTTACAGTCTTCCTGCCCCTTTCTGCAATGTTCCCTGAGCCTTAGATGTAGGAGTGTTTTGTAGATTTGTCCTTTAAGTCTGGTCTTTACAACTCTACATTTTGATTGGTTGTGGTTTTCTGTGGTAGTCTCTGTCTGTCTCAAAGAGAAGTTGCCTTGATAAGAGGTACAGACTACTGATACCTGTGGATATAAGGATAAATATTTGTAGCCGGGCGGTGGTGGCGCACGCCTTTAATCCCAGCACTCGGGAGGCAGAGGCAGGCGGATCTCTGTGAGTTCGAGGCCAGCCTGGTCTCCCAAGCGAGTTCCAGGAAAGGCGCAAAGCTACACAGAGAAACCCTGTCTCGAAAAACCAAAAAAAAAAAAAAATATTTGTAGACTGTTGTTAGAGATTATTCTGATTTAGTAAATTAGAGGTTGTAGATCCTCTTCCAATAATCATGATTTCACTAGCACTGAGTAGTTAGCTAGGTTCCTAGTACCAGGCATGGTTTTCCTCTTATTGAGCAGATCTTGAGTTCAGTCAGAAAGCTGTTGGTTATAGCCAAGCTATGCAAGCCACTACTGTACCCTGAGGGTTATTGTGGCTTTCTAGTAGCTGATGTGGATCACAGGTGTCATATCTGGTTAGGATTGTTTGTTGTCTCCCTCCTTTGGAAGCTTGCATAGTTCCTTCTGGTACCATGAAATCTAATTTCCAGGGAGGGGACATTCAGTTCAGTTACAACTCAGGTGTCTCTTTGGGCTCTATTTATGAAGTATATAGGGCCTTCAGCGAAAGGGACTTACCTTTTATCTCTGGGGGGTAACCAAGGAAAACAGCAGTAGGCTGTGGTGATATTTTGTTGTACTCTAATAAAATTTGTCTGAAGATCAGAGGACAGAGACAGCCACTAGATTAAACATAGATGCCAGGCAGTGGTGGCACACACCTTTAACCCTAACACTCCAGAGGCAGAGGCAGAGGCAGAGGCAGAGGCAGAGGCAGAGATTCATCTGGATTTCTGTGAGTTCAAAGCCACCCTAGACTACACAAGATTAATACAGTCTAAGAGACAAACAGAGCCAGACAGTGGAGGCACACACCTTTAATCCCAGCATATCGGATCTCATGCCTTTGCTGCCAGTATTTGTGAAGCACATAGGCCATTAATCCCAGCTTGATATAGGAAGTAGAATGGCTGGGCAGAGAAAGGCACATAAGGCATGGGGAGGCAGGAACTAGAGTCCTTTTGGCTGAGGACTCAGGGGCATTCAGTTAGAGGATTCATGGAGTTGGCAAGGTGAGAAGTGGCTGTGGCTTGTTCCTTTGTTTCCTCTGATCTTTCAGCATTTGGCCCAGTATCTGGCTCCAGGTTTTTATTGTAAGACCATTTAGGATTCCTGTAACAGTAGGCTGTATGTTTTGAGAATATCTTGGAGAACCCTGGCAGAAAACCCAGCCAACAACACAAAAGAGGGTTTCTCCTGTCTAGTATTGGAGTTTTTGTTAGACGGTCTTTGGTTCTTAGAGGGAGCAACATCCGTCAAGATGACAAAAGTCCATTAAAACTATATCTGTATACACATGGAATAATGTGTATCACATTTTTTGTTTTGTTTTGTTGTTAAGTAGTTACTACTATGATTTTTAGTGGATTTTTTAGATATCCTCATTGTCTTATTTAGGGTTTCTATTGGTGTTGCATGTCAACACCTTGACCATGGCAATTCATTTAAAAGAAAACATTTAATTGTAGTAGCTCACTTACAGGTTAGATGTTCAGTATCATCATGGTGGGAAGCAAGACAGCTTACAGGCAGACATGGTGCTAGAGAAGGAGCTGAGAGTTCTTACATCTTGACTCACAGGCAACAGGAAGTGGTCTGAGACACTGGGCAGTATCTTGAGCATAAATCAGACCTCAAAGCCTGACACATTTCCTCCAACAAAGCCATACCTACTTCAACAAAGCCACACTTCTTAACAGTGCCATTCCCTTTGGGGACCATTTTCTTTCACACTACCATGTATTATTTAACTCCTTTCTTCCTTAAGGAGCCCCCATTCTACCTTCTTCTGTCAGATCGCTTGTACTGCGCACCCCTCTTTACCCTCCTCACATCTTCAGTACTTACCCTGCCCCCCAAGTGGAAAGATCCCCAACCTTCTCCTACTGTTCTTGTAAGGACATTAAAAACATTCTTTTGCTCATTCTCTGTCATAACTCAGAAAGTAGATGAGTAACAAAGAACCGTTGCACTGAAGCAGTGTTTATATCACAAAGAAGATATTGTGTCGTGATGGGAACTGAGAAGCTGGATTCATACCGAAGTACATTTATTATAGTACCCTTGTGTACGTACTTTTGGATCATTTGTTCCTAGGGGAAAAGTGGCTATTCTTACCAAGCTTTCTCCTACACATTCAAAATCCAGGCAAATCCAACCACTTAAAATGTCGCACAAGCATCTCTTATCTAGACAAACAGTATTTCATAATCCATTCTGAAAACTCTTAGTAAGCTCATTTACAAGGTTTTGATTTCCCATTTTTTAGAGAATGATGATAAATGTATTATTTAAACTTACTAAAGAAATTATTTGAACTGCTATGAAATTCTACAGTAATCATAGCACTTTCCAGTTTCTGAATCAACCTCTACATCTAAAAAGCCATTATTCAGGGAGAGTTTAGGTGCCATGAGGCTTGATATCTAAAATGTAAACAGGGAGCTGATGTTACTAAAACAACATAGAACTGAAACAGGATATAGAATAAAATAGAACTAAAACAGGATATATGTGAAAAGTAAATTCAAATTCAGTCTCATGTAATAAGTACAAGCAAGGTAGCTCAGTTGGTGATAACCCGATGACCCTGACTGAGATCAACCTGAGAGAACTGGCTCCCAAACGATGTTTTCTGACCACATGCCGGATGTGGGATGCATGCATGTTAACATACATATATAAATACAAGGACAATAAACAAACATTTAAAAAGGAAACCAAATATTTAATTTTGAAATATAAAAAAATGTATAATCAATTGAAAAGTTGAAAAGGCTGTGAAAAGTTGTAAGAGTACTTTAAAAAATTCATATTACTCCACCTAGCAATGGTCATGTACTTTGTCTACACTAGTATATAATACAAAGAATTACTGACAAGAAGTTGTAGTTTTATAAAACAATGGTAGTACTTTACTGGCTATTCATCTTGAAACAAAAACTGTTTCTAGGAGTTTATATACATTGAACCAATCTGGTCTTACACCAAAGAGAAAAGGGAACTACACCAAGAAACATGTTTTCATAGTTAAAGGAGAGGTACAATGATTGTAGGTCATCAAGCACTCGTTCCAAAACATACCCATTAACCTAGTCAGGTGAACCCAACACTGATTTGGAAGCAACAATAGAAATTAAAGCATATTTTTATCTAATGTTGTACAGTATAAATGTGTCTTTAGACATGATCTGCTTTCCACTTCTCAGGCTATGCTTAGCAAACATTTACTTAATTATTACCTTGCTATTGATGTAAATTTTATCTTAGAATTCTCATTGAATTTGAAGAGCCTATAAACAAAAGATAAAATATAATGGTTATTTATCCTATTCTTTCTTACTTGGATTGAAAAAAATTCACAAGATACCAATTTAATTAGTAGGAATTTCCAATTAACATAGTTGAAAATGACTCCAGCACTCCAGAAAACAGTATTCATAATTTCTGAGGCAAGATTAATCTCTATTTAGTCCACAAGTGTTTTAACCTCATCAGTGACCCAATATGGGTCTTCAGTTACTTTCATGAGTCTAAGAAAAGGCAAACATATCACTATGGTTTGAGTACTCATAAGTCTATAACACACACACACACACACACACAATTTCCATGAAAACTATATTCAGTTGAGTTTAAGTAGAAATGATGGATCTCATGATGTAAGGAGAAGAAAATACAGAATTTTTGATATTCTTTTTTATAACCTGGTCAAATTATGAGGAAACAGCAGGCAACACAAATTGAAGATCACTCTATACACTACTAAGGCATTATTCTTCAAAAATATTTGTATAATAAAAAATAAGAAAATACATGCATTTTTTAGTCACCATGTGGTGATTTTGTCCTATTACCAGCATATTATATCAATGTTAAGTTCTTTGTTTTGACAACTGTATTATGGTTATATATGATGGCTATAATAAAGGAAGCTGGATTGGTGCTAAGTGATACTATTTTGGTAACACTTCTATGAACGCAGGTACTTTTCTGCAAAAGAAACACTATAATGATGAGTAGATTATAAACACGTAAATAAATATATCCCTAATATCTTTTTCTTCAGATAGGAAGGATTGAGATTGATAATGTCCATCAAGACTTGAAATTTCTTCTCTTAATTTAGCTCACATACAATGGATGGGAATGATAGAACTCCTGTTACAATTAATTATTAGATGATCTCTGTCATCATCTGGTCAAAAGAGAGTATTGACAAAGACAGCTAAAATCAAGAGAAGTTTGGGTGGTAGTATAGAAACCTACTACATACAATAGAAGCTTCATAAAATACACACATATATGAAGGTGATCTAAATGAAACCATCAAATAATGGGAAGACAGAGCCTCAACTGGACATCCCTCATCACCAAATGAAACTTTAAGAACTGGGAATGGGTTACATAAAATTGAGCTATTGGTCATTGGAGTCCCATGGGTACCTCCAAACAACCCATGCTGTTGCCAAAATTATAGGTTGCTTGCTCTCCACTAACTGACAGCAAGAACCTTTTGCTGAAGATCACACCTACACAACTCATTGAACATGGAGAAATTGAGTCGCAGCCTATATAAAACCTTCACCCCTATATGCTAGTGTCTTTGGCACCCAAAGGTACTCTGCATGCTACCAAAGGAGAAGCATAAACACCAACCCAGGTACAAATTCTTCAATCTACAATGGTGTCCTGCCGCAAAATATGCCAGTACAATGGTGGCACAAAGCTTGTGGGAGTAACCAGCCAATATTTGATTTGACTTAGGGCCCACTCCATGAGATGGACTCATACCAGACACTGCTTGGGTGACCAAGAACCTAGACCAGTTAGTTCAGGTACCTATGGTAAAACCAAATACTGCTGTTCTACTAAAAGAACATAGCAATAAAATGACTCCAAATGGCATCCTGCTACACTCATGCATCAGTGCTTCGCTCAGCCTTCATCAGAGAAGCTTCCTCCTGTAGCAGATGGGAATAAACACCGAGACCCACAGACAGACATTAGGCAAAAAGGAAAGTGAGAGACTTTGGAACACACAGCCCCAAATGGGATATCTCCGTCAAATCCCTCCCCTCAGTTCTCAGAGAACTCTGCCGAGGAGACACAAAGAGTGTAAGAGCGAGAAGGGATGGAGAACACTACATCAGTGAGATGGACTCACATAAGAGATCACACACATGGCCTGGATGGGTCTTTGTTAGATGGGGTACTAGCGCTGAAAGGAGAAGTGGACATATTCCTCTCCCATCTGGAACCCAGAAGCAATTGAAAATTGTGTTTTCTCCATGAAAGTCTCACAGTGAAAAGAATATTTTTTTTTCCAGTTTTTCAAGACAGGGTTTCTCTGTATAACAGCCCTAGCTGTCCTGGAACTAGCTCTATAGACCAGGCTGACCTCGAACTCACAAAGATCTTCCTACCTCTGCCTCCCGAGTTCTGGGAGTAAAGGCGTGCACCACCACTGCCTGGCCCGCCCCCCAATAATCTTAAGGGTAGGCAATACACAGCAATATATAGCCAATAGAAAATGAACTCAACAACATTTTCGTGGGTTCCTTGTCTCATAATGTCATGTTAAGCCTTTTAAAAAAAAGATGTATTTTTAAAATTAAAATGAAAATTTTATTTTATTCATATACACATTTCTCTCTTTTTTTACCCTGCAGTAGCTTGCATATATATTTTGGATTCCAGTTTAGTGTTTTTTCTGGGCCGCCAGAGTGTGTGAATGAGTATGTCTCCACATCTATATCTGTTCCTTGTGACTTTTCCTAGGCTCTTTTCTTTCTGCGTCTCTGTATTGTCTTATTCCTATATGTCAGTTTTTGTTTCCATCTTATTATATTTTATTTCATTATTATCACTTATCAGCTTGTTTTTTTTTCTGTTGAGAGGCAGAAAGGGAGTGGGTCTGGATGAAAGGGAGGGGAGGAACTTGGAGGAGTAGAAGTATGGGAAACCAGAATCAGGATACATAATGTGGGGAAAAAAACTATTTTCAATAAAAGGAAAAAAAAATAAATTCTTATTCCAGAAAATCAGAGTTGATATTTTATTATTCATATGCTACCTTAAATCAGATACTGTGAAGTACTGCAGAATACATATCTTTTGTTAGAAATACACAAGAACTAATAAAATTTAACTCGTGGTTATTAGTCATATATAATTGAAAAATATTAGAAAAATTATGTCATCTGACAAGATTAACATAAACTAATAAAGTAATATTGTTAAGAGATCTGCTAAGATTTTATGAGTAGCAGATTTCCTAAGTTGGAGTACCTAAAAAGGCTGATGTTTCTAACATATATTTATAAGCTCAAATATAAATTAGTATAATAAAAAGTTTATATATTCACTTTGCATCAGTAAACATAGAGTTTTAAGTGTAGCAGGATTTAAGTAAAAAGTTTAAAGAATTTATTGTTTTCTATTGTTAAACCTCTAAGCTTGCTGTTCAGATTCCTCATTTCTCAATCAAGTTCACACAACTAAGTAAAGAATTTCGCTTTCTGAAAGAGACAAAATTTACAATTTCCCTTTTGAATATTGCATCCAACTATATTAGTTTTGAATAGTGTACATAAACAATGTCACTCCAGGGGAACTTGGAAAATGCAATGAATGTTGAGTTTAATTTTCAGTATTTATTACTGTATATTTTTCAGGCTCACAAGGAACTTAGCCTTCTTGATTTGCTCTAAGTCAACCACTTGGCTGGTTGATCATGAGAATGACAATTTGCTCTTCTACCAGGACCATGATGAGCCATTTCCCAGCTTAAAACATGAAATTCATTTATCTTTATCTTCATTTCTAAAAGCTGCAACTTAATCCTGACAGATAACAGTTAATTGGAGAAAATAAAGGATTTTTGAGAACCCCATCACACCATTTAGGGAGACTATAGAGTTCAAGAGGAAGGAAAGAAAAGTCTTTTGGAGAGCGTTGTCATTTACCACCCCCAAAACATTTGGGTCTCCATATTGTACAGTCATTTGTGAGGTTGAGGTGTGTGGGAAATGAAGCAGTGGCCCTCATATGATGTGTCATATGAACTGTTCCTCTGATCCTGTTGACAGAATTTACAGATGCTGAGTGGATGCTGGCCATAAGAATTTTTGATTACAGACACGATATTTTCCACTGAAATTAAAAGTCACTCTGAGAACTAAAGTAGTGGATTATTTAACTCAAATCTTTCTCCTTCCCCTGATATGCATTCGGGTTTTCTGCTGATTTTTAATGTTTCCTTCTGTATTTATGCACAAATTGGAATCCCCGGCAGAGTTCCCCCAATGGTTCATATTTATGCCTGCTATTCTCTTTTGTTGAAAATACTTTTTTCTCGTACAATATATCCTGATTACAGTTTCCTCTCCCTCTACTCCTCCCTGTTCCTTTTCACCTCCCCTCCCTTCTGAACCCACTCCCTTTCTGTATCTCAATAGGAAAGAACAAGCTTCTAAGAGAAAAAAATATAACAAAATAAATTATGATAAAATAACACAAAAACTATCACATCAAGGCAATCTCAAAGAAGGAAAATAGCCCCCAAATCAGGCACAAAAATCAGAGACCCACTCATTCACACAATCAGAAGTCCCTTTTATATATTATGGCCAGAGTGTGATCTTATCTAATGATAAATTTAGGAGTTAAGTACATGTGTAACTGTATATGATTTCAAAATAGGCTGGTCTGAAAAGAAAAACCAAAGAATGATTTTCATTTGCTCTTTATATTTGTGCACGATTTCATTGTTGTTCTTTAGGGTCTAATGATGCTACTTCTGTATTTGTAAAGTTTCTAGACAATGAGCTACTTGCTTTCTTATGACTTACACAAGGGTAATACTAAGATGCAAACCTATTGTTTTGCTTCCTTATACAACACACCAAATAAACATAAACTTCTGAAAAATTTGTCTTACATTTCTCCACTCTTACTACCATTTCATCCAGATCTGTGCTATTTGTATAAGGACAATTTAACAAGAATAAACTAAAAATTTTAAAATTTCACCTTTGATGTTATTCCTAATTTTCATGTTTTTAATACTTAAAAATCAATACAAGTATTTACTAATCATTTAACAACTAAAATCAGTAAAATAAAAATAGTGTTAAATATTTATTATAAGGGAATAGTGGTTGAATTTCCAGGCCCATCAAATTCTTATTTCTGGAATGCTGTTACCGAGAGGGTCTTGCATTATCATTAAATGACCCTTTTTGCTTCATGGCTACTCACAGCTGACATCTCTTTTTTGAAAATGGCATAAAGCTACATGCCAATGCTCTAAAGCACTCCTAAAAAAAATATTTTCTTTCAATGACTCCTAATGAATCCCTGTATTATGCAGGGTGTGAAAGTTGCCAGGATGTGTAATACAATTAGGGTGACAAAAGAAAGATCTTAAAAAGCCATTTTGCTTGTGTAATGTGTGTGAAAACCCAGAATAAGTCCTAAGGGAAAAATTAATTTTAATAAGCTTTTCTTCTTGCTTAAAATCTTTGTCAATTGAAGGCACAAAGAATGGTATATTAATGGATCAGTAATAATATAAGAGTTTGCTACTGTGAAAAAATCTATTTCAGCATCAACCTGTTATCCTGTACTGGAACTGTTGGGAGGGATGACTGAGTACTGCCTGGAACAACCATATGTTATTTCCCATAGTAGCACAGTACCAGGTAACCCCCCCCACCTCCAAATGAAATCCTAAATTAATTTCTGATGATATTCATTTATTTGCCAGTTGAGATACCTATTTATTCTGTGATTTCAATAAATGTTTGAAATATCTTATTTTATAGGCTAATAAATGATGACATCTTAAAAGAAATTTGAAGTTAATATTGAACAAAATCAACATATCCCATAAAACTAACTGCAGATGAACTTTATTTCTAAAGAGATTCCATAAGTTGATCAATGATATATCTCAGAATGTCAAGAGCTTCTCTGTTATAGCAGAGGCTCTGAGTATAACTGCTGTGGGATGTTCTGTATGGCAAATGTATTGCTCTGATTGGTCAATAAATAAAACACTGATTGGCCAGTGGCTAGGCAGGAAGTATAGGCGGGACTAACAGAGAGGAAAAAAGAACAGGAAGGTGGAAGGAGACACTGCCAGCCACCGCCAGGACAAGCAGCATGTAAAGATGCCGGTAAGCCATGAGCCACGTGGCAAGGTATAGATTTATAGAAATGGATTAATTTAAGATATAAGGACAGTTAGCAAGAAGCCTGCCACGGCCATACAGTTTGTAAGCAATATAAGTTTCTGTGTTTACTTGGTTGGGTCTGAGCGGCTGTGGGACTGGCAGGTGAGAGAGATTTGTCCTGACTGTGGACCAGGCAGGAAAACTCTAGCTACATATAACCTTCCCCCACCCCTCACTGGAAGATAAAAGCCTCCATACATAGACAACTCATGAAATGATTCCAAGTTTACATGGGTTAAATAAGCAAAGGCCACAGATATATTCCAGCACCGAATCTCCAGAATTCCGCATGACTATTTCTAGAATGTTTGTCCTTACTGAGGCCATCTCTTTTGTTCCCTTCTGCATTAACTACAGAGCTGAATGACTGGTGAGTTATTGCAAAGAATCCCTGAACATGAAGCTGTCGAGGGAAAAGAGAAGAAAGCATTTCCACAGCACCACAGGTGTTAGTAGGAGAGGAGAAGAATAAAGAGAACGCTTTGGAACTAGCCTTCTTTGTGCTGTAGCCTAAGACCTGTTCTATTAACGCTCCGACTTTGGCTGGGTCGTTTGTCTTCCATTCCCTCAACCCAAAATAAAGAATAATTAAGACGATCCCTTTTCCTTGTATTACTTCATGATCACACAATAAACTGCGGCACCAAGTTAAAATAGTGTCGCTACAGTTACTCTTAAATGGGTAGGCCTCAAGATTTTAGTGTTGTATAGTGAAGAAAGCAACCTGGCATTCACTCTTGTGGCAGACCCAGTTTTTAGGGTTTCAGAGTGAACACAGCGTGGATTACCCACAGGGACAGCTGCAAGGAGGCAGGGCAGTGGCCAGAGTGGAACATGGGAGCTGCTGAAGCACTTCTCATAAACTGCTTCTTGAGTCTGATGATGGTTGCATATGCTTATTCTTACACTGAAAATGCATTATTTAGGGTAAGTCAAAGCATGAACTTCAAACATTACCTCCCCACTCAAGAGCAGATAGAGAATAAACACCTGTATCCTTATGTGCTTGCTAGTTTTGTTCATTCTTATTTGATTCAGGGGCCAACCTAAGGAATGGTGCTGCCCTCCATGGGCTCAGTATCTTTACGTCAATTTAAGATCCAGACAATACCTGCACAGACATTCTAACCAGTTAACCTGATCCAGATAATTCCTCACTAAGTTTCTCTTCCCAGGTGACACTAGGTCAAGTTGACACTTAAAACCAGCCAGGACAGTGCAGTGCCAGGAAGATGAAGGAAGTGATAACATATCCACAGTAGGTAAGCAAAGCCAATTGACCATTGTTGCATGGCTCACTTTCTATTTTCTCTTTTAACTCAATCTGGAGCCCCGGCCCATGGGCTGGTGCTGCCTGCATATGGAGTAGGTCTTCCCTCCTTAGTCACACATTTCTAGAAACATCCTAACAGCCACACCCAGATCCATCTCATGTAAGTGACTCTAAGGCCATTCCAGTTCACAATCAAGATTGACTATCCCAAGTTCACCCCTTGTCAACTTGACAACCAAACACATCTCTTTAAATCATAATATTAAAAAGTCACACTATTCTGTTTCTACTCCTAACCTGGGAATGAAGTCCCAGGTTCGTATGCCAATGAAAATAAATTTAATCAAACTTAAAGAGACCCTGTAGTCTTTTTTTTTTAATTTTTTTTATTTTATTTTACAACACCATTCAGTTCCAGATATCAGTCACGGATTCCCTTGTTCTCCCCTTCCCACCACCCTCCCCTTCCCCCCAGCCCACTCCCTATTCCCACCCCCTCCAAGGCAAAGCCTCTCCCTAGGACTGAGATCAACCTGGTAGACTTAGTCCAGGCAGGGCCATTCCCCTCCTCCCAGGCTGAGCCAAGCGACCCTGCATAAGCCCCAGGTTTCAAACAGCCAACTCATGCAATGAGCACAGGACCCAGTCCCACTGCCTGGATGCCTCCCAAACAGTTCAAGGCAATCAACTGTCTCACCCATTCAGAGGGCCTGATCCAGTTGGGGGCCCCTCAGCCATTGGTTCATAGTTCATGTGTTTCCATTCATTTGGCTATTTGTCCCTGTGCTTTATCCAACCCTGGTCTCAACAATTCTCGCTCATATAGACCCTCCTCTTTCTTGCCAGTTGGACTCCCAGAGTTCCGCCCGGTGCCTAGCCTTGGATCTCTGCTTCCAGATCCCTCAGTCATTGGATGAGGTTTCTAGCACAACAATTAGGGTGTTTGGTCATCCCTCACCAGAGTGGGTCAGTTCGGGCTGTCTCTCGACCATTGCCAGCAGTCCACTGTGGGGGTATCCTTGTGGATTTCTGTGGGCCAGGGAGGCTACCTGGAAAACAGGACCCCAAGAAAGACATGGGGATCACCCAATGACAGAGAAATGGATGAGATCTTCATGAACAGCCTGGTCATAAGTGGGGGAAATGAAGGGCGAGGGTCGAGGGAAAGAGAGCTTGGGGGAGCGGGAGACCCCAGCTGGATCAACAACAGAGAGGGAGAACAAGGAATAGGAGACCATGATGAATGAGGACCACATGAGAATAGGAAGAGACCATGTAGTCTTAAGAATTTCAACATTGTACAAGAAATCTTTTCTGTGATTTAAAGAAATTTTAACCATAACCCCAGTATAAAATTTAACAATAAAAGGAATAGAGGGCATGAAGAAGGAAAGGGAAGGAGTGGGGTAAACCAAAACTAAATGTCCTTAAAAGCCTTAAGAAAACCTAATACTTTAGAACTAATTAGAAAATGAAATACACATAGAGACTGAATAAAGTTACCTTGCACAGATGGATAAAACTGACCCTAGAAACCAGAGGTTATTAAATAAAAATTTCAGTGTTGTGGGTGAGCTACTTCCATGTGAAGCTCCCTGAGGACCCCAAAATAGTACAGACTAGATGGTATCACTCTATTGCTGAAGACACCCTATGACCAAGCTGGAACTGAGCTAGAAGATTCACCCTGCTGGCTAGAGTTTGAAGTGTTGGAAGATGCTAGGCAGCCTGTTAGGAAGGAGTGCGGGGGATAGTGGTCATCAGTGGTCTTACTCAGACGTAGATCCTGCATACCACACCACTGACCTATGAGGGAAGTTGTACATACTGGTGTAAAAGTGATATGATTGTTAAGGAGGGTTGGAAAAAAAAGAGGTGAATATGATGAAAATACATTATGTGGATGTATGAAATTCCCAAAGAATAAGTAAAAATATATGTTTTAAATTTACATGCTTCCAGTATATGTATATGAGGACACACAATACATCTCCAGTTCAAAGGGGAGGATTAGATGTATAGCAAGAAAAGATTAGGTCAAAGTAAGATTGAAACCCAGTAGAACCCCCAGCCCCAAATTCTGATGTCATTATCCAACAAGATTTGAAGCCCATGCTTCCAATTCTTCCACTTGTGGAACATGTGGCTTCTCTCTTGTACATGATTGTACATTTCATTAGCAGACACCACACAGTCCTGGCATATTCATCATCCTGGTGTCTCTACTGAAAATTAGGCTTCACCTTCACAGTTTCACTCAATATTTTTTTTCGAGCCTACTTGCAAGGTATTTCATCCAGTCACACATTCTTTGGCCTCCGATGCTTTTGAGATCCTCAGCATAAACATCCATAACACTATAATTTTTGCATTTTGTGTATACAGTTCTATCAATGTCTGCTGCCATATGCAAATGTAGTTTGGATTCCCTCTACCACAACTATGGTGACTTCTGTGTACTTTGGCTGAACCAAGGAAACCAGTATCCTAGATGATTGTTTTCAGCATGGAACTCCTTCAAAGGCAATCTTATTATTTCACAACTTATATATATATGGGTACAGTCATTTGCTCATGCAACCTTTCCTATTGTACTAGTGCAGAACACAGTTTTCTCTTTAATGAGGCTCATCCCTTTGAAGATGATGGTAGCTTTCTCTGAACAAGCTCATGTTCATGTTTACATTTGTTCATATTTATTTAGTCACCACACTGAACATTTTCATATCTTCCTGTTATCTCTCACCATAAAGCTAATGAAGAACAGTGAGTAGTAGCCATGCCACAGCATGGATGACAAACTGTCTTGAAATAGCCTTTATCAAACTACTTAGTCTATTTCTTTTGAGTTCACCTTCAGTCAAACCTTCAGTAAATAGGCAGAATGCATTGAGACTCTTTGACAGAATACAATACAAATGACCTCTAGTCCAGTCCCCAATGTAGTTCCTTACCCTTCTGAAGCCTCATGAGGCGGGCTTCCACTGTTAGCATGCTTTTCAGTGTTTTCCAAACTCCCACCAAAATAGTTCATGACACTTGATTCGTAGCACTCTTAACTCTATCTTGCAGCTCCAAATGCTTACTTGTATAATTCATGTCAGGCACCATGTTAAGCTTTCTATATGCTGCCCACTTCAATACACGTAACAACCCTGTGAAATATGTACTTTTAAGGCCACCCCTGATTTATAGACAAGAAATGTGAGGTGGGCCACATCATCTCAGATCACAAAAACCACCGAGGACAAAAGCTGAGATTTAAACTCAATCTACCTAAGGACGTTTTAAATTTCCATGCTACACTGTTTCTCTTTCAGGGGAAAAGCAGGGGCACATTTCCTTGAGAACATCTCTACAGTGCAAACCAGAAAAACTGATCATTGAACCACATTAAAGTTAAGAACATCCTTATATTAAAAGAAAATGAAGAGCAAAAGCACAGGCATAAGAAGGCAGCTAAAAAAGTCTGTTATCACTAAGAAAAAGGCAAACAATATAGTTTAGATTGGGACGTGACAGGAAGGCATGTTAAAAAGAAGACATGGAAAAGGTGGGTGCTATTTAAATACACTCAGCTACCACTATTTAGAGGAATGCAAATATTTAAGTGGCAGAATTTCACACTTGAGATTGTTAAAAATTAAATATCTACCATTTTTAGACATAGCAAAAATCTGAAGTATTCACAGATTTGTTCATGAAAGTAGTTATTGTTACCACCATTTTTTAAAACATTGTGATCACAACTGGTAAAGTTGATGCCTTTTAAACTATGTCCTAATCATTTTGTTCTTGTATCTGTGCCAACAAGACATAGACTAGTCTTGTTTTTAAACAACAAAAAGAGAAAGTAGTGTCAAGTAATTAAAAAAATTTCAAACTGAGAGTGTCTGATACTAATGTACAGTTGTATTATTGCAATCATAAAGTTCTCTATGTCTTTAAAGACTGTCTCACTTCATAGGCTATACTGATCTCCAACTCATAATCCTCCTGCCTCTAACTTCAGAGTGTTGTTATTACAGGAGTACACTACTCTACCCATAACAAGACACTGAAAGTAGTGAAGGAGATCAAAGAGACAATATGACAATAAGGAAGATTCCATACTGAAAGATAGCTTCAAGGTTGCACTTAATGACAAGTGGGCTTATTTCGAAACAAAGCATGCATTGCCCAAGGTCACTGCTCAATAGCTCACCCCTGTCAGGAGGAATATGGGTAATTCATGAGTCCTGTTGACCTTGGCTAGCATGAATTCACTTGGAACTTCACAGAGTAGTAAAGCTGGAAATAGAAATTTAGTGATGTCAAGCTATTTTTCTCAGTTTGGCTGAGAACTTTTTCAATCATGGGGCTTCTTGGACATGGAGACATTCCTTAATAATCCAGTCTAATCACCTCACTTGTCACTTATACAGATAAGGAAATTGAAATCCAGTAAATTCCAGGGATTATACAAATGTCCAGGTAGGTAATATTAGAGCTAAAATTGCAGTCCGTGTTGGCTGATTCTAGCTGGAAGCAACATTTACTGGGCTGCATTTTAATTTGGGTTTGGATCTGAGTCATGACAATCTACAAACACAAATCTAGAGCAGCAAAGGATTCAGAAAGCCTAAAGAAATTCAAGTTCTTAACCTCATGTTAACTACTTAGAGTAGATATTTGTTTGCTTTCATTAAAAATTTCCTTATACTGGTTTATCCTAGTAATAGAGAATGTTGAGAAGACAACAGGGATGGCTTTGATGTAGGTGGTGTCTCATAATGGTGATTCAAAGCCATAGGCATACACTTTAAAACAATGTACTGTTTCATTATCAGACATGAAGATCTGTCAAACCAGGTTGCACAAGAGAACATCTTTAGGCAGTATCAGCTCCAGCTGAGAAGTGATTTCTATGGGAAGTCATTTCAACAGCAAACTAATGTGCATATACAGCTAGATATCTGTATCTGTGTCATCTGTCTCTACAGTTTTTTTTTTTCTTTTCTGGGAGACAGGAATATTATAAAAATAAATAGTTGAACAGAGATGGAGGTATCCACTTAGCCATGTAGAGCCTTTTTGGTAGTCTTAGCAGCTGTTACTTTTATCAAGGATGTTGTAAGAGCTCCACGATAGTAGGTCAAGGTAATCCACAAGGGGATTGTTAAATTGCTTAGCTCTCACCTGCCCCACATTGCTATTAACCACGCCTCACAGGAGAAAACATTGCTTAATAGGATTTTCCCCATTATTTTTTTCAAATTGCTTAGATGATTGTTTGTCACATCGAACAAACTGTTTTTCAGACGTATAATAGATACATAGACAGTACTTTAATTCAGTAAAATTAATGATAATTTGACATTCCTAGTTGTTTTTGTTTCTAAAATGTTCTAAAGATGACACCTAAATAGACTCAAATTAATAATTTAGGAAATGGCTTATGTTACATTTTGACTGCTGTGCTAACCCTTTTAGTGTTCAGTGAACACTAAAAATTAATGAACTTTTTTTGGGTCTATGATGTACATTGTCATTAACAACAGAAACTTATTTGAGTGTCTTCTAGCTGCATATCAAATTTCTTTAGGTAAATCTATAACTTCACAAAAGCCAGCTGACAGATAGCTAGAACAAATACCAAATATTAGAATTGCTAAAATCTTGATAAATAATAATGATCCTTTAGGCATGTATGTAATTCATGTGGGCAAAATTTAGGTATGATCCTTGGTCTTTTTAATGCCATGAGATTTGCACAGCCTGTTTGGCCATTGCTGATAATCAAGGTCAATTTGAGGATAGCAATGCTGGGAGAGAATACCTTGGTTTCATACTTTGTACCTGATAGTAGGAAAGTAAATATGAACTGGGAAAGCCAATCCTTGGTCAAAGTCAGGAGAAAAATACAGTGACCTCATAATAAAATCATTTTAAAAGGGTTAGAAATAAGTGGAGAGTTGGTTAGGAAATGTTGAACTATTAATATCTCAATGTGTAAGCTGATAATTTTTCAAATTCTAATAATAGAAAACTAGTCATGTGTTTTTCTTCAATTAAATTTGAAAAATACCAAAAAAGTTGGTCAATACTATTGAATCACGTAACATATAAGTTGCATTTGCTTGCTGATTAAGATAGTTGCATGCTTCTTTTCCTGTGAAGAGGCATGAAATTTAGAATGAAATAATCATTCATAAGGAAAACTGAAAAAAAAACCAAAGGTAAAATATCAACTGAGTATCTGAAAAGTACAACCCATGACCCAGGACTGCAAGAAAAAGCATTCATCATGTTGGCTCTATTCTAATAGCTGTATCCCTGGGATAGAATGTTAAGGTCACCACTTGACATAGAAGAAATTGGAAACCACCAGTGAGAGCAAAAGTTCAAGAGGTCAGTGAACATCAGATTTAAAGGTCTTTAACAGCTCTGTGCATATCTGCACGTAGAAGATGATATAATAATGTCATTTTTAGGTTACATTTATAAAGCGTCAACCCAAAGCTAAGATATCTCAGAAGCAATAATGCCAGATCATTATGTAAGAGATCTCCTTTGTTACTAGCTACATTTCCCATTGTTTCTCTTGCTTATTTGTTTTGAAGAGTTTTAAGAGTGTACAGCTTGCTTAATCTCTTATATGTTACTGGGTCTAACAGATGTTCACAGTTGTACTGTTTCACAAACAGGTCAGGTTCTGGTAGTGTTATCTGAAGAGGAAAGCCTGTCTTTATCATATAATTGGGCTAGATTGTGTGTACACAAGCAGAAATGTTCTTATAACAAACTTCACACACACACACATATATACATATATGCATATTTTTATATTTTAGAATCTTAAGTGCTTCAATGAGATTTCATTTTAAAATTTTCAATTTGTTTAATTGTATTTGTTTATAAACTTCACAATTAATAATGCAGGGGATTTTAGCTCCATTCTTACTCCACTAAGCAAGTAATTATGAGCACCAAGGTCATACACAGAATTTTAAAGATGTAAATATGAGTTAGAAAAATATGTTGAAGATAGTCATCACTTTTAGAGCCAGGGAACAAATATAATGAAGATGTATTATAATCAAATTGCAATATTTGATCTTCTAATAGTATTTTATCTGCTTTATTATTTCCTAGTGAGTTTGATGGTTTCCATCTAATACATTTTCAGAAGTATAAAAATAAAACATTTAAGCAAACATAATTAATCATATTTCTGCACAGAGAGAATTGTATAAGAAATTCAAAATAATGAAAAACTAAAGAACTGTTTCTATTTTGCTGTAGAATTGTCTTTGTTATTATATATTAATTACTTTCCCACATCTGTCTCATGAATGATGAAATTGTGAACAAATTAATAAAGCCATATCATAATACTTTACCCTTAAGATAATAAACATATTCCCCATTTCCTTCAGTTTGCTGCACTGTTTCCCATTCAATAATTTATCAAACTCATGTCAAAAAGGAAAATACTAGAGGGAACCAAGTTATGTGTGCAAAACTTTTTAAATATTCCAGCAGATTAGTCTCATTTGTTTGCTCATATACTCTGCCAGATGATGGGACTCTAGTAGTGGATAAGACTATAATAGTTCCTCTATTCCTGGAGCTTAAATTATACAGAAGGAAATAGTTAACACATGAATAGTCAAAGAGTAGTTATGTAATTTAAATATTCAAGTAACAAACAAGGTGTAATGATGGAGAATAATTTAAATTAGGGTAAGGAAAAGCTTCTTTAGCGGGTGGTGTTTAAGCTCATGAAAGATATGGTGCTAGAACTGTAAAGGTCTAAGAGTGAAAAGATTTGTAAAAAGAGGGAATTTCAGGTGAGAGAAGAAAAGGTTTAAAATCATCTTCAAAAATGTGTAGGTCCCCAAAAGGAAGGAGAGTTACCACATAGATTTAGTCACAAAAGAAGGAGGAAGGCTTTAATATTGGAAAAGACCAATGACATTATGTAGCAACAAACAATTATTAAAATAAAGACATATTATCAATAGATTTATTTCCTACTTTTTTTTTTTTTTTTTGGTTTTTCGAGACAGGGTTTCTCTGTGCAGCTTTGCGCCTTTCCTGGAACTCACTTGGTAGCCCAGGCTGGCCTCGAACTCACAGAGATCTGCCTGGCTCTGCCTCCCGAGTGCTGGGATTAAAGGCTTGTGCCGCCGCCACCACCACCTGGCTAGATTTATTTCCTACTTAGCCCATACATAATTTCTTGGACACGAATAGAATAGTATTCTACTATAATATGCTTTGTCTTTAGATAAAAGAAACATTCCCCAGAAACTATTTATAATGTCTGGTTTTCTGTGTGTTCCACCATACCTGAGACATTCAGCACTTCTGAAATCTCTGTTTTGGAAAGGAACTGAGAGACCTGAGTTCTATTCCTTTTTATAAACTTGTATTCTTTGAAGTTTTCCTATGCGTGTACAGTGAAATAGAATCATATCCAACCTATTTCCCCGTTTCAGCTGCTCCCAGATCTCCTGCCACATGTTTTCCTCCCAACTTCATGCCCTCTTCATCTTAAAAATAATCCACTACATCCAATTAGCACTGCCAATATGTTTGTGGTGTAGGGTTATCCACAGGAGCATTAATAATTTCCCAGTGGCACACCTCTAATGAAGAATGATTCTATTAAGAGAGAAAGGACATCCTATTCTTTTTTTCAAATTATAAAGAGCATTTTTGATCACTTGAATTTTATTTTATTATTTTTAATGTGTAAAGGTACTTAGCTTGCATGTATGTGTCACTGAAAGTTTTCCTGTGTCCCACCTGGCCTATGGTCAGGACCAATCTCCCTCACATGCCAGTCCTGCAGCCACTCAGACCCAAGTAAACATACAGAGGTTTATATTATTTATGAACTGTATGACCACTAGCTCAAGCTTATTACCAACTAGCTCTTACACTTAAATTAACCCATAATTCTTACTTATGTTTAGCCATGTGGCTTGGTACCTTTTCTGAGTTCTGCCTTCACATCTTGCTTCCTCTGTGTCTAGCTGACAACTCCTGACTCAGCCATCCTCTTCCCAGAATTCTCCTTGTCTACTTATCCCACCTATACTTCTTGCCTGGCTACTGGCCAATCAGCATTTTATTTATCAACCAATCAGAGCAAAACATTCATAGCATACAGAGAGACATCACACATCATTTCCCCTTCTCTTTCTATTTAAAAGGAAAGTTTTAACTTCAACATAGTAAAATTACATATAACAAAACAGTTATCAAGCAAGAATTACAGTTATAATACCTAGTCTATGTGTATTGAAAAGCAAGGCATATAAGCCTGGGTAGACAGGAAATCATTTTTTTGGAAGCTGCAGAGTTGGGGAGATGAGGTTAGCTGGTGGCTTTCCATATTTCCCTGATCTCTCTAAGGCTTTAACCCAAATTTCGGGCTTCTTGTTTTTTATTTAATAAGACCATTTAGAAATTCCTCTACATATATGTCTCCTCATCATGTGCATGTGTGGTGCCTGAGGATGCCAGAAGAGATTGGATCCCCTAGAATTGGACATACAGACAGATATGAACTGCCACATGAGTGCTGAGATTCAACTGTGTTCCTCTTCAAGATCAGCAATTGTTCTTAACTACTGGTACATCTCTCCAACATCCATCCAAATTTTTATACATCTTTCAAGTTACATGAAATACAAAAATTTGTGTTCATTTTCAGATTTCTCAGAGATGAGTCACCCACCATTCTGGAGGAAAACACAAAGAAAATGCCTCAATAAGTAAGCAGCCATAGATGTGGACATTATGAAAAAGAATTCAATAGCCACAAAACAATCACAAATGGTGATAGGTAGGGATCCATTATATTAAGAAGCTTCAGCACAGCAAAGGGAACAGCATCAGATTGAAAAACCAGTCTATGGGTTGGGAGGAAATCCCTGCCAATGACACATTTGATTAGAGATTATACATAAAGTACTGACAAGATTATGAACCAAGTAATCTGATCAATCAATGGGCAAATGAACATTACTCAAAAGAAGGAATTTAAATGACGGATAAATGTGCACAAAAGTGTGTAGCATCCTTAGCCACCAGGGAAATGGAAATGCTTTGAGATGCCAACTGACTCCAGTCAGGAAGGCCATCATGAAGAAAACAATAACAAATGATTACCAGGATATGGAAAAAAGAGAAACTTGTGCACAGGCGTTGGCAATATGAACTGGTACAGCAACTATTGAAATCAGTATGTAGGTTTCTAAAAGACTAAAAATAGAATGTCATATGATTGGGCTGTAACAACCCTGGGAGGCATATATGCAAAATATTCTAAGTCAACATACCACAGAGATATTTTCAGATCCATGTTTATTGTTACACTATTTATTATAGCCAAGGTATGGAAATAGCCTTGATGCCTGTGAGCAGAGGAATACAGAAATTGTGGTGAAATACACATGAAGCTTAATTCAGCTATAAAGAAGAATGAAACAATGAGGTTGCAGGAAAATATATGGAACTGGATACCATTTAGAGAAAGAAGTCAGATGCAGAAAGACACATGGTTTTTCTTGTAGGCAAAATTTGTGTTTTTAATTTAAAGTATAACTATAACACACACACACACACACACACACACACACACACACACATATAATGAAAATAAGTGGAAGACAACAGGAAAGGAAATTTCTAAAGGAAGAGGAGAAAGAGACAAAACAGAGGGCTATGAGTTGGGGTTTGCACATTGTGTCCACAGCCAGGAGGCAGAGAGCGAACCAAGTGCAGCCAGGATATAAAGTCCTCAAGGCTCTTGTCAAGGGATTCACCCTGTCTAGTGAGGCTCCCCCTCCTATAGGTTCCACGAGCTTCCCAAACAACATCGCCAGCTCGGGACTGCGGTTTCAAACACAGGAGCCTGTGGGAGATGTTTCACATTCCAACCAAAACAAGAGAAGAAAAAAAGGTATTACTAAGGAAAGATAGAGGTGGGATGGGAAGGTCATAGGAAGTAGGAAGGGGTCGATTTGGTCACTGCACAGTATAGGAATTGTATTGAAATATCACTCTGAACTTTTTAATCAGTGCAATTAATGTATACTAGTAAAACACTAAAATATTAAAATATAAGAATGAGGCAATGTGCCACAGGAATTATTCCCAAAAGAGATCTACCATATAGCCAGCCCACTGGGTTGCCTGTGAAGTTAATTAAGTGATCGCAATGTGTACAATGCAATGTATAAAAAAGGTCACAATAAAATCAATTATCGTGTGTAATCAAACTATGCTAATAAATGAAATTTTAAAGCATTCAAAAATATAATAAATTGCAAAAATGTTAAAAGCAAATTACAAGATAAAAAGAAAGTATCCTAGAGTCGAGGAAACATGATATAAAATTATTATTAAAATACCTCTTGCCCACAGTTCTAATTGTCTTATTTTTCATAGGTACTGTGCCCATGGGGGTTTATTGATGTCCTATTTCAAGCTGATTTTAGAAGCAGAGTAATTTCATACATTTTTAGAAACTAGGTAAATCATAAAAATGGGCCAGAGCAGAATAAAACAAAATGACTTATCAACAGAACACCAAAGGAAAATGAAAGAAAGAGGGACCAAGTGACAAATTAAGATCATGACTTCTAGTTTCCTAGGCTCTTTTGGAATGAGTGATTCGTGTGTGTGTGTGTGTGTGTGTGTGTGCATGGGGATGTGTGTGCATGTCTTTCAGTGGAAAAATTTGAAGATACAAAAATTTAATTTACATTTATGATTAAACATTGGTATCCTGACATTTTGCTATGGAGTGGATTTGGGGCTTGCTGGGCATAGAACTAACACAAATAAATAACCAACTCAACATCATGTGCTTCCATACATCAAAAAAGAGAACTTTTAGACAGAATTAATCCTTCTGATTGGTATTTTTTGGCAGAAGTTTTAGTGAGTTTTTAAGTTCATATTTGTTTTAAATAAAACATTACTGCTGTATATATCCATGGGCTTCTGGGTGATGTTTTGACAGATATGCATTGTGCAGTATTGTGTAAGTCAGTTTAAATGGGTTTATGCACCTTAATAAGAGTAAATGCAAGTGTGATTTCTGGACATTATGTTTCACAGGAAAGCTTCCCCAGTCCCAGGAAAGTTTATGAGAGGGTTATAGGTAGTTAAGACACCCAAAGCTATTAAGGAATGTGCCTGTGTTCACTTGCAGTGGGATACAGAGCATGCAGCCATGGTGCTGACTGCACAGGTTTCAAAGATAAAACGGAGCGTGTGGACAGTGCAGTGCTGACTCCAGCTGAACTGGTTAATGAGCAGCAGCATCTAAATGGGGTAGCGAGTTGAAAGACTCATAATCTCCCCCCATGCGCAGATTTTAATTAAATAATTATAATGCCCTTGTTGTAATTATTTATCAGTAACTGTGCTCCTGAGTATTGCCTCTCTGGCCTTCATCTGCTCTGTCAGCTCAGCCAAACAATGAAACATACTCTTGGCAAACACAAGGGGAAAAGGAATGATTCTTATTCACAGCAATATAACACTTGAAGAATTGTTAGGATTCTAGGCTTTTCATTTACAACTTAGTATGATGAGAGGAGGGTATTCCAGCCTCCTCATCTGTGATGAGTACACATGATACATAGAGTTTATTTCTAATGACCACATACCAATATCTCTGAGAACTTTCAACAATATGACCAGAAGGTACAGTTTCCAGATACTAGCTTAATTCTATGACAATTAAATCTTTTGAAGAATGACATTTAAAAACTCAATATTACTGGACTGGCAAGATGGTTCAGTAGATCAATACTCCTACCATCAAGTTGGACAAAGCTTCTTGCACTAGATGGTAATTAGCACAGAGACTCTGGGGTGTTTTGAAACAGATTGTCCCTGTAGGCTCAAAGGGTTGAATTCTTGCTTGGTCCCGGTTGGTGGAACTGTTTGGGAAGGATTAGGAGTTGTGTCGTGGTTGGAGGAGGTGGGTCACCTCCAAAGGAAGTGAGATTTGAGGTTTCAAAAGGCCATGCACTTCCCAAATAGTGCCCCCCATCTTTTTTTTTTTTTTGTCTTTCTCTGCCTCCTAGTTGGTATCTTAGCATGTAAATGCTCAGCTGCTGCTCCAGCACTATGCCTGTCTGTTGCCGAGTTCCCTGCTGTGATGGTCATGGACTCACCCTCTGAAACTGTAAGCAATCTCTCAGTTAAATACTTTCTTGTATAAGCTATCTTGGTTATGATTTAACTAAAACAGACCTGCAACTGGAAAACATGCAGGAAGTTACAAGTTTTGGAGCACTCATCCCCAAATCCCTCCCTTCAAGGCCCGGGAATCTATGCAGAATAGAAAGTGGAAAGATTTTAAGAGCCAGAGGTGGTGGATGTCTCCATGAAAACAGTGTGTTCCAGAAACAATAGAAATGACACACATATGAACTCACAGACTGTGACAACATGCACAGGACCTTCATAGGTTCAAACCAGACATAATCTCAGCAATGGCATGGGGCAGTGGACATGGAGACTCAGCCCTGACCAAAAAGCTGCTTACAATTGATTCCTGTTGGAAAAGGGAAAATTAGTATTCCCAGTGGATTGTCTATGCCCAGGCATACACAAAGCAGACTCCATAGCTTTTTTTTCTGTCATTGTTCTTTTATTGGTTTTTTTGGTTTTTTTTTTTTTGGTCTGTACATGTGTAGGTATGCTTTTTGTTGTTGTTTTGGTTGGTTTTGTTTGTTTGTTTGTTTTGATTTGGCTAGTTTTTTAAATTTATTTTTATTTTTTAAAAGAAAGAGAAAGAAATAACATGAAGTTGGGTGGGGAGGGAGGTGGGGGAATCAGAGATGAATTGGGAGACAGGAAAAATATGGTCAAAATATATTATATGGAAAAAGGGGGTTTTAAATGAAACAAATGGGATCAGAGAGGAATATGGAGTTGGCTTCAGAAGACCGTGTAAAAGAAACGGACCTCCGCAGTTCCTTGTTTCCACTTTAAATTTGAGTTTACTAAGCAAACCATGGATTCCTTCCTTCTTCGGGAACTTCTAAACGAATGGAGGGACTGTAACTATAATCTGTGAATAACAATTTGAACCAAGGGAGACATGCACAGCTCGGGTGGGTGTGCACAGCCCTGCTTGAAGCAACCATCTGTCAGCGACTCCCGTCAGCGTCTCCCTTCTGTGTACTCTGTCTCACCGCATCACCCCAGTACACCGTTCAAGCCACGGAGAGCTCCAAACTGAAGCCTCTAAAGAGGCTTCGCATTTGGTGTGGGAACCAGAAAGGGGGGGAAAAAGAAAAAAAACGTGGGCTAATAATCTATTAAATGAGTTATGGAAGCTCTTTAACTTGCATCAGAATGGTCACCATCAAATCTAACTAAACAGATTTAAAGTCAGTCTAACTTCTAAGGGTACAAGAAATTAAGCAGACAGAAAAATTCTGGAGTTTTATTCGTCCACACATTACTGATGTGAGTCTGTATAAGGCTGCACACAGCAGAGACACAGCTCTAATTTCTGTTTGTGGTGTCTCTATAATTTGCAGTGTTGCATATCTTATATTACAATCATGACTATATTTTCTGTTGTGAGGAATGCCAATGTCTACCTATTCCAGCACCACTTGGAAAAATATTTTCAACCTTTTATTTCCATCATTTCTATACCAAAAATATTTTGACTGAGTTTGTGTTGGTCTCCTTCTTGTCTAGCTAGCTCTTCTGTTCTGTTCACCCACCCACTCATCTCCTCTTTCCTCCGCGCCACTGACTTGACCATAGTTCTGTAGTAAGTCTTGAGGTATAGCTGTGTCATAATCTGAATATCTTTGTGGTTTACATCATATAGATCTTGTATGCATTTGATTGATTTACATCTAAGTGTTTCATTTTGTAAGATGAAAATATAAATAACATGTTTTTTTAATTTCTATATACACTTATGCTTCACCCATTTGTAGGACAGCAATAAATATTTTTATATCTACTCTCAACTTTTTGCTAATAATTTAAGTTTAATCTTCACAGAGAAGGAGTTACATTGAAAAGTACAGAAAATCATAACCTGGGCCTGGAGAGATGGCTCAGTGGTTAAGTTACATTTTAAGAAAGGCTTTAAGTCAGGCAGTGGTGGTGCACACCTTTAATTCCAACATTTGGGGGGCAGAGCCAGGAGGATCTCTGTGAGTTCAAGGCCAGCCTGGTCTATAGAGTGAGATCTAGGACAGGCACTAAAACTACACAGAGAAACCCTGTCTTGAAAAACCAAAAAAAAAAAAAAAAAGGCTTTTAATTTCACATTTTAAAAAAATGGGTACAGTATAACCCCTAACAACAATCTAGATATTCAGCCTCATATTTACAAACAATTGCGATATTCACCCCTCATGAAGTAAACTTCTTTTTGGAACAAAGACCATTATAGAAAACCACAATCAATGAAAATGCAGAGTTGTGGTGTCCAGTCTCACTGGATACATCTGCAGAACATCCCAACACTAAGGCTCAGGGCTCTTTTTGGAAGCGAGGCTTAAAAATTATAAGAGCCAGAAGTTCAGGAAGTTTCCTGTGAGACTGTGTCTCTTAGTAATGTCAGAAGCTACACCAGTGTGACTGCTAAAATGTGAACTGAACAAGGATAAAACCAATGAACATGCTAGACTGCATGGGGAAAGCCCACACAGTCTCAACCCTATACAAGAGTTGTCAGCAAACAAGAAAAGCTGGGAGATGGGAGAGGTGGTCTTCACCAGGGAAGAGCACACCAATTGATTGTCCAGTGCCAAATGGTCAGGCCTGAGAGCATTCATACAAATAACATTATATAGACTGAGCATGCCATATTTAGGAATGTGTGTGTGTATGTGTGTGTGTGTGTGCATGTTGATAAGTCTTCACACCCTGAAGGCCTCTCCGACAATGCAGCAAACCGAATCAGACCCAATTGGAAAAGCCCAGGCTTAATGGGTAAAGCATTCAAAGATAATTCCAGGCCCCTCAGAAAGGGAATGGCCTAAAGACTGAAAGAACCATGTGTCTGTTTTTGGGGATGCAGCTTATATGCCCTGTGGGAGTGGTCTTGAGCCTCTTTGGGGTAGGAGCTGTGTTTGGCAGGCTTTGAAGGGGGAGCTTTAGGGAAAGAGATGGGGGAGGGGAGTTGAGGTGCATCTTCCACGGGAACACATGCAATAACAATTAATGTAAAAGAGGCCATGAATTTGAAAAAGAGCAAGAAGGGATATATTGAAAGGTTTGAATGGAGAAAGGGAAGGGAGAAATGATCTAATAAAATTATAATCTAAAAAAATTAAAATTGGATGCAGAACTGTTCATATTTTCTTCTTTGTATCAGTTTTCATAAATTACATTCTCATGAGTTCTTCATTTGCAAGCTCTCACATTTTTAATATAAATATATACCAATTGTCATTTTAAATGTATCCCATAAATGTGACTTACTATATTTATATTATTCCGTAAAACATTTCCTATCTTACAATGCAATTTATTCTTTTATTTAAGTAATTATACAGAAGTGAGAGCTCAAAAACCACTTTTGTCTTTTATTTCAGATTTTATTTTTGTTATTAATTATTTAATTTTATTTCACTGTGTGATTTAGTTCTTAGTTTGTTAGAATTGATATCATTCAGAATATGTTAAACTTTATCATGTAATTCTTATAAAATCTGAAGTATTTTGCAACTATATTCTGTGATCTTAACATGTTCATCAGGATCAAGTTGTCTATCAGGTTTGGTATTGCTTCCATCAGCATTTTTTTTCAATTATAGAATTTGTCCTCATGTAACTATAGACTTGACTTCTTTTGCTTTAAACCAATTATTTTGTATTTCACATTTTTGAAACTATTACCAAACACCTAGAAATTCAGGATTATTATTAAATCATAGTAGAGGAAAACACAAGGAAATAGTCTATTTTATTTTTAATCTCATTTAAATGGCTAGCCCAGAGATTCCTCCTGACCTTTTGTTTCTTGTATAAATTATTATCACTTGTAAGAATAGGCAAGGACCTAAAACCTTGACCTCACTTACCCATTCTTTACCACCACAAGGCTATTGGTTCCCAGTATTTTACATAGCATGAATAAACATTTATTTTTTTCAACAAACATCACAAGAATGTCACTATTTCACAGAGGGGGAAGAGCAAAATAACAATAAGGAAGTTGAAAGGTGATAAGGAATGCTTTTATTATTTATTTACCTAAAATTACACATAGTGCATATGAGTCCCTGTCTCTGTCTCTGAGTGGTGGTGATGGTCATAGTGTGTGTGTGTGTGTGTGTGTGTGTGTGTGTGTGTGTGTGTGTGTGTGTGTGTAATGAAATTTTCCAACATGGGCTGATAATTCCCCCTCAAAATGAGAGTCATATAGAGTACCCAACAAAAACCCCCATATCCGGCATGGGAAGCTCTTGTTCAAGTTTTTGTTTAGAGGACACAGGACTTAGAGGATCTAAGTTGCATTTGACCTGAAAGCCTCTTCCTTGAGCTACTTTCATGGTACAATATGGTGACATGTAAGCTTCCAAGGGAGGAAAGCAACTAATTGTCCTACCCAGTTATGAACAGTGAGCCACCACACATACCAACACAGCATGATAACTCTAAGGAAGCAGTAATGGCACTCATATCTTAGCTTTGACCAATAGCTCTCTAATTGGACTTAAGGCCCATTCAACAAGAAGGAAATCATTTCTGGTACTTGAACCTAGCCAACTACTTGGGACTAGTGAGGTCATGGATCTTGGAGGAAAGTCTAAACATTTATTCTTATACCCAAAGGTAAAAGTAACTCTAACCCCTCATGAAAGAAACTTCTCCTTGCAGCAAATGTAAACTATTACAAAAAAAAAAAAAAAAAAAAAAAAAAAAAAAAAAAAAAAAAAAAAAACCCTACAAGCAATCAAAATGTAGAGGAAAAAAAAATGTTTGTTTGTGCCTAGCCTCAGCTCGCACATTTATGGCACATTCCTTGTACCTAAGACTCAGGGAATAACACAGAAGAGGAGGCAGAAAGGCTCTAAGAGCCAGAGGACCAGGCAAACTGCCTCCAAATTGCATTCCTGGAATTTTCAGGATGGCAGCCTTAATAACATGACTAAGCAAGACTTGGACAAGGACTACACCAATAGACATATAAACAGGGAATGGGAAAATCTCATGAGGACCCAACTTTAGACCAAGAAGTCCAGGGAGTTAAGGACTGCTGACAGCTGGAGAGGTAGTCCCTCCCAGAGAAGAGCCCCCTGCCCAATTGGTCATTTAACACTAAGTGGTCAGTCCTGAAATCATGTACATCCAAATAGTAGTATAAGAACTGAGCAATTTGTATTTACAGAAAAAGATGTCTTGAATTTGAGATAAAGCAAGAGTGGTTATCCAGGTTGGGAAGATTTTCTGAGTGATGAATTTCAGAGCCTTTGGCTCTTAAGAAAGGAGTTCTTTGCTTTTCCATCTCTTATTTTTAGGTCATAGAGATCCCAAGTGCTTTGAAGTTCTGAAAAGTTATAATTTTGATATCTGCAGTTAATTTGGGTTAGCAAATATATACTGTCACTAATCACCAATACACAAATAAAGCCAATAGTTGTGGAACAGATATTATCAACATTTTTAAAATTGGGGCTTTTAAAACAGTGAGGCACTTGTTCTGCTAGGAAGCAAAAGAGATAAATATTGAATAATTTTTGGTGTGAAGCTTCTGAATTTTCATGTTTAAATTCAACCATCATAGGGTTGGATTTTGACTGAGTGAGAGAGAGCCCTTGCAAACCTGGTGTTGGTTCTCCAGAATTATAAATAAGCAATCAGAGTGATCTTATTTCCATTAATTAAATTTCACTTGATATAAGGTTTATATGCAATTTTTAAGGCATAATGTGATAGTTTAATTCATAATGTGTTTGGTCATGGTCAACTGAAGATATTGAACATATGCATCTTCTTCAAATTTCATCATTTCTTTTTAATTTTCAATTTTATATATTTTATTATAAAAATATGCAAATAAAAACATCACATACAAAAATAATTTCTTCTTTAGGTTATATTGACTATTATTAAAACTGAAAAGTTTTTAATCTTACCATTTCTACTTCTCATTTCTTGATGGTAGAAACAATAAAGAAATTTCCTCCACTTTAAGAAAACATACAGCATATTGTCAGTGTGTATAGTTACCTTAGAATGAGTAAGAATAGCAGATCTTAATTTTAATATCTATTTGCAACTTAATAACCATTGATCAAGTTTTTCCCCACTCTTAAATCCCTGTTCTCTCTTAGCCTTTGGTAACTATTACTATTTTAACTTCTGTGACATCAATTTCTGCTTATAAGTTTACGAATGGGTGATATAGTACTTATCAACCTCCTTTTCATCCACATTGTCATAATTATTATTTTGATGGTTTGATAGTATTATATACTCTAACATATTTTCTTTATATATTCATCAGTTGATGACTACCTAGGAAGTTTTCATTTCTTTGCATTATTTACAGTGGTGTTATAAAACATATGAGAATACAAATATCTCCTTGCCATACTGATTTCATTTATTTTCAAAAATGGACCTACTAGTTGGATTGCTGGCTTACATGGCAGTTTTGTTCTTAAGTTTTAAAGGAATTATGTACTATTTTCCACTGTGACTGCAGTAATTTAGTTTGTGAGGCTTTTCTGGTTTTCTATGTCTCACTGGCACATTTTGGTTTGAGTATTTTTGATGATAGTCATTTGAACTGGAACAGTTTAACTTACTGTGGTTTCGATTTTCATTTCTTTGATGATTATTGATGCTGGGAATTTTTTTCACATGCTTACTATAGTATCAATGTCTTCTTTAGAGAAATGCTTTTTAATGTCTACATTTCACTTTTGTTGGATTCTTTTTTATTATTTGTTATTGCACTGAGTTTTTCAAATATTGTGGGTTTTAATCCCTGGCCAGAGGTTTTACAGATTTTTTTCCCATTATATAGTCTTTTCACTATGTTAAAAAAAAAACCTTTTACTTTTTATAGTCTTATTTTTATACTCTTGCTTTTGTGAAAAAACTTATTCCTAGAAACACAAAAGAAGAAGTCATATCTTTGCATTGTTCAGTGACCTCCTTATTTTTATCTACATGTTGATATGGTCTAGGAGGATACAAAGTTATATTTAACAATATAGGCCAAATTCAAGAAATGTTAGCTGAAATCTAGATAGAGACAGAGGAGACAGAAGAACTTTACTTTTTAAGAAATAATACATATATCAGAAGTCTCCCTCACATATTAAGGCATATCTAGATATTCTTAACTGTAAGAAAATTTCCTATTAGAAAACACACTTATGAGAGTGTTTCAAAAGTATGTTGCAGCACCATCTAGCAAATGCCTAGTGTATTTACATCACAAACTGTTCTGTTTCTGGAAGTGAATATGTTTTGCTGAATTTATTCAGTCATAGAAAATTACAGTTTATAAAGCAAGGAAAATCTCTCCAACCAGTAAGATGTAATTCTATATTTATAATATTAAATTCAGCTTATTTCTATAGTTCAATGCATTAACAGAAAATTTGCATGCTTTTCATTTTAATAAACCTTCTTGGAAGTATTTTAATATTGTGTATTAGAATTTGATATTCCCAGTTGTTTATTGGTTTATGGGCAAAATTTACTTATAGCCCTGTCTCTTATATCTAGGCAATGTGATAAAATGGGGAATTAATAAACAACTTACACATTAAAAATTAATTGTTTTTTTTTTTCAGATAGAATTTTACTATGTGGCTCAAGCTGACCCCAAATTTGTGTGCTTTCTGCTCTGTCTCTTGAGTGATGGGCTTGCCGGCATGTGCCACCATGTTCGGCAACTCCTTATTCTCTAACACTATTTCTGATGGCAGGGCAGACAGCTTATTAAATGGAAGAGAGCATTGTATGTAGAGAAACATGAGTTTGGAGATAAATCAACTTACTATATTTATACCTCTAGGCAAATTATATAATGTCCCTGAATCTTAGCTTCCTGGGTATCAACATGTCAGCAACCGCAACAGCAGCAACAGGGTCATTAAGAAGAAATGCTTAGTTCAGAATATAACTCAATAAATATTTTTTCATAATCTGGTTGTCACTCAACTTGTTTTCCTTATATCTGACAGGTAAGCATTTTAAGAATATAAACTAAAAATAATACTTTTAAAATACCTAGTTGGTGGAGATTGACTTGGTTCATTTCACCTGATTTCTTAGGAAAAAAAAAAAAAGAACGCGTTTTGCATTCCAGTATTCTAGCTTAATCAAGGACAAAACAGTCATTTCTGTCACTTCAGAAAATTAGTTTCTACTAAGAAAAAGAAACTACCTTATTAACTGAATTTTTAAATTTTTCAACTTGTCTAAGTCGACAATGATATCTAGAACAAACCACACTAAGAAGAAAAAAAGCTGAATTCTAACAGCACCTGGTGAAAATACCTAGATAAACTTGATGAGTTTTGAATTACCTGGTTTTTAGAAATGTAACTAACTTTATTCAGTCAAAAGATTTCCCAACAAAGCAAATGTAAAAATAAACAAACAAACAAACAAAAACTTTTTTTTTTTTTTCGATGCAGAAGCAGTCCTAACTGTCTAGATTGCTAGCTGATTTGAGGCTTAGGATGTGGCTGGGTCACAAGCATCACAATGTCAGCCTGTCAACTATTACATTTCTCAAGTGCAGCATCGGGTTACTCTGGGCAGGGAATGGTCTGTTGGATGTTGACAGCTCCATCACTGCCAGGAATCTTATAATAGCTAAAGGATTCAAACAGTAACCTTTTCATTCATCATTGAAAAAGAATGCATGAAACCCAAAGCTTGGGCAACACCAAAAGTGGTTACACTTGAGTCCAAGTTTTAGATCTGGTTTTATTTAAATGTATCAGACACTGTGTTTCAATGATAATTAAAAGATAGCTGGATACACCAAGTACGTTGTTTACAAACACTAACAACCCTGAAAGATCCTAAGATTAAAACTCCAAGTCAACTGTTTTTACCACCTGCATTAACATCTAAGCAATGGCATTCTGATGACACAGGGATGGAAGGGGACTCTTTTATGACTGGACCACATGAAAGTGACAGGGAGAAATTAGCAGGAAAGACTTTTCAGAAAAGGGTGGCTGCTTGGGTATAACTAAATGACCCCTGAGAAACAGACAGTGTACTTCAATCCTTGAGCACCATGCTTTGCTGGGTTATTTCAGACATTACAGTAATGTGTTGTTTAGTTGTACCCATGCACACCATTAAATGCATCACAGTGTGGCACGGACTCAGCAACTTTCAGTCATAACATGCAAGCTGTAGAATATCAAGGGGGGAATACGGTCTCAGTTTCTGCTTAATGTTCTGGTGAAAATCATCTCAGTCACATCTGTGAAGATATTTACCTCCCGAGTGGTGCACTCCTGCTCAGTAGATAGGTGCTAAAATAGAATTGCCAGGAATGTGCTAATTTTGTATTCTCTCTTTCTGATTCAGTTTTCACATTCCTTTCTTACTCTTCATTGATGCATGTAAGTTTCAATGTGGTTCTTTTACTTATACTTAATTAACCTTAACCTGACATTTGCGAGGTTTACTGGAGCAACAAAAGTGTCTTTGTAGGCAAGAATGGGACAAACCCCATGAATGTGTTTTGCAATTGTTTTCATGCACATTTTGTGCCTGTGACAGCCTCATAGTGGTCATTCATAATAATTGATGTGGCATCTTGAAAAGGTAGTGTATTTTTCATTCTTGCCATTAAAATAATTTTCATTTGCTTTGTTTCCCCAATCATTAAAATCTACCCAGAGGATTCTGTCTTGTCTATTGAGCATGCCTACCCTACTAAGAGCTGCTCCATATTTAACTCACTGTTAGATCGCCCCATGGCTTGAGAATTCTTTTAATCTCTTTTCCATTTATAACTGTACTGCTTGACCTTTTTCAGCAAGGTGTCTTGTATATAAAATGTCAGTGAGCGGATTACAGACATGGGACAAAGATATAGTTTAATTAAAAAAGGTCCTGTGAGATTGAAAAAGGTTACTGGCCTAGATCACAAATATTTAATGCCAGATGACTATTTATGAGGCTAAAAGGGAAAAAAATAAAAGAAAGAAAGAGAGATTTACTGACCATTTGTAATTGACCAACCATTAAATTTGCAATAGTTAAATTACACTTTTGATTAAAGCTATGCTTGGTACTTATGATAAATTAAAGTAGTTAAGCTATAAATTTTATAAAATAAAAATTAATTCAAGTTCTCTACAAGTGAGACTATATAACAGGGTCTATAGACTTGGTTATTTTAATGTCAAAGTCTGAATATTTAAAAATATCTACTTATTTCTCAGAAGTCACTCACGTTCAGCTACGTACAGACTAACCATATCAAACATATCTGTGCAACAAGTGCTTATCCACCCATTTATCCATCCCCTCAGTCTCACATGTATATTGCCACATATAAGTAAAACATTCAATGACCAAGTAGTTTAGTCACTGACTTAGCAATGATGCCAGTTATTAAGAAGGGGCGTCCAGATGGTCAAAGAGTGAGTACAATGGAAAACTAGTTAAATCCAAATTATGGGGTCAACACAACTACAAATGCAAGTACATACACACACACAGAGAAGCACACATATATGGGTACACACACGTATACACCCCCCCCACACACACACACACACATGCTAATATTCAGCAGAGCCTGGCAGCTTACTTAAGCAATTAGGATTCCACTGTGGAGGGCGGCCTTCTAGTCACTCTAGAGTTTAATGACTAAATTTATACCCCTTTGTGATTATTGTAGTGTAGGGGATACTGAAGAATACAAGAAAAAGGAGTTAAAATTTCACTTGAACTCTAAAATTAGGAATCCCATAAAACTGTCTAATAAAAGTAGTATCAATCTACTTTAAAGAAACCCTTCTTATGCTAATGCTCTAGAATTCAAAAGTTTCCTAGAATCCAACAATGCACCCAAGCATTACAACAATCCTGGATTGCAGTCTATCACATTGAAAAATGACCACAAGATCTTAAGAGAGAAGACATTGCTTCTCCCCTAGGGAATCCTGGCTCCAGAGTGCCTCCCAACTCAAGACAGCACATTGATTTCCCCATGTCTTCAGCTCATCAGCCTGTCAGATGTTGGGTTTGTTGGAGTCTATACCACAAGTCAACTTTTTAATACCCTACCCATCTATATATTGGTATCTATGTATTGGTTTCTTTGACTATCTGGACATCCCTTCTTAATAATTTGTATCATTGCAAAGTCAGTGACTAAACTACTTGGTTGTTGAATGTTCTACTTATATGTGGCAATACACATGTGAGATTGAGGGGATGGATAAATGGGTGGGTAAGCACTTGTTGCACAGATGCATTTATATCTTTATATCTGCCTTCTGCTTGGTGATTATTTTATACTATTTTCTCTGATAAGCAATTCCACATGTAGAGGATGATTTTCTTCATGGACTTAGAACAGAAAGCTTTGGTTGTGGTACATGATTCCAAATTTAAAATTTCAAGAATTTAGAAATTTCATAAACATTCAGTTATCTATACTGATGAATTTCAGTCACTCAGAAGTCTTAGTCATGGCTGCACCCACAATCCTAGTCATAAGATGAAAAAATACAGTCAATAAATTTGATCCATTCAGTAACTAAATGAAATACTTCCACAAGAAAGTCACTTGGGAGAAACAGAATAAAAGGGTGATTTACTTTTATATTCATTTTGTAACAGAATGGGTATTTAATTTGATGGATGACTATTGTGTGCCTGACACTATGCTAATGGAAGAAATAGTGATTATATATATATATATATATATATATATATATATGCACATATATATATTCATAGAAGGTAAAGGGATGATATATGTTTGTCAAATAATTTTAGTTATACACACACATACACACACACACACACACATAGTTAGTTAGTTAATTAGTTAGTTAGTTAGTTAGTTAGTTATGAACAGAGCAACTAATACCAAAAACACTCTAAGAAATATTAATGAAGCCTGGACCTGCCTCAACTGAGGCAGCAAAAGTAACAGGTTTTGCTGACTCCCCATGGGAGGTCTTACCTTTTCAGAGGAGGGAATGGGGGATGAGTTGGGGGAGGCTGGGGGGCAAAAGGAGGGAAGAGAGGGGGATTTATGGTTGGCATGTAAGTAAAAACATTTCTTAAGAAAGAAAGAAAGAAAAGAAAAGAAAAAGAGAAAATGTACCTTATGTAAATAATGTTCATACTACTGAGTATAATTGTTGATCTAAGCAAACGTCTGACAGAAAGAAATTAAAGTTTTATTTGACTCACAGTTCAAGGGTACAGTCCATCATAACAGGGATATCACGGCTATGTGAGCTTGAGGCTCTGAATCCACAATCAGAAAGCAGAAAGAGATGAGTGCTGGTACTCAGTTTGTTTTTCTACTTATTTTGTCCAGAACCCCAAACCATTGAAAATATTGGCCATTGTTAGGTTAGATCTTCCAAATTCAATTAACTCAATTTAGAAAGTCCCTTGAGCAAAAATTTGTCTCCTAGGTGGCTATGTGGGTCCTTAACTCAACAATCAATATTGTCCATCACAGCGGGTGATTTCAATGAGCAGTATGGGAGAGTAGAAGGCAATTCTTAGAGAGGGAACAATGATGAGACTATTAGCTGATAATCAGGAAAATGCCAAATCCTTCAAGGGAAGCAGCTTTGATACAATTTTATCACTTAAAAAATCAAAATCTTCACACAGGTAGCATTTCATGAAGACTAGAAACATCACTGGAAACATTAAAAGGGTCAACATCCAAGAAATTTGGCTCAACTCTCTTGAATCTGCATGTAATACACCATCTAATGTCATAAATCAAGTATTTTTAAAGAAGATGTATGAGAATATCATATTATATGATATTGTATGCTACATGTATATAAATGATATACATCTATGTTATGGAAACACACATACATATATACCAATACAAAGATGGATAGGTTATTAATAAGTTGACTTGTGGTATGGACTCCAACACACCCAACATCTGACAGGCTGATGAGCTGAACACATGGGGAAGTCAAAATGCTGTCTTGAGTTGGGAGGCACTCTGGAGCCAGGATTCCCCAGGGGAGAAGCTTTGTCTTTTCTCTTAAGATCTTCAATTGACTAGATGAAGCCTACCATCAAAATGAGGCATAGCCCCTTGTTAGAAGTCTAATGATTTAAATGTTAATCATACCCAACAAACACTTTACAGCTTCATGTTGAGTAATATCTAGCAATACAACTGGATACCTTAGCATAGCCAAAATGACAACATGATGACTAATGTTAAAACATAAAACTAGTTTGATTAGCATAATGAAATTGACAAAGAAATTTAACCATTACAATGAATAAATATTGTGGAATATAATCCACACATCTAATTGAAGGGTAAAGTCTTAAATCCATCTACAAGGTATTATAGAAGGACGGATAGATACTAGAAGTGAATCAGTATATTTAACCACATTGTGTAAAAGTTTGTCAAGTTCAAATGAAAAATATTAGATTTCATATTGAAGTTGAGTATATGTTCAGGTGAATAAATTTAATTAAATACACTATTGTCACCCAGGGGATCAGGCTCCAGACATCACAGGGCTCAAAAGAAAATCCACAGTGTTGATGTGTAATATGACTTTTTTTTTTTTATCTGAGGTTAAGGAAAAAGACACTCATACACTCTCTTGCTGGTTTGCTTCATATGTTTTCTTTATTCTTCTTTTGCATTATCTGTTCTTTACTTTCCTGGTAATTTCCTCCTCTCACTCTTGATGTTTTCTTTCTAACTTTATCTTTATTCTTGATGTTTCCTTTTTAGTTTCTTCTAACTCTCTCATTCTTGATGTTTTCCTTCCTGTCCATTTTAACGCTCTCTAACTCTGTCTCTATTATTTCCCTTACAACTTATATATCTCAGCAAAATCTTTCAGGCAATATAAAAATCACAATGTGTGGCTGGGCAGTGATAGCACACACCTTTAATCCCAGCCTCCAGGAGGCAGAGCCAAGTGGATCTCTGTGAGTTTGAGGCCAGCCTGGTCTACAGAGTGAGATCCAGGACAGGAACCAAAACTACACAGAGAAATGCTGTCTTGAAAAAACCAAAAAAAAAAAATTTACAATGTGGTTACATTCTGTTTTTCAAGTGAATGATTACAATGAATACAAGATAAACAGAAAAAAACCAGCATGTTTCCCCTATCCCTTACATGATTAAACATTGTATGTATTACAGGTGAAAAACAAATTATCCCAAGAACCACAGACATTCATACCTAAGCAACTTGTTATAGATTAATCATGTGGGCAAGCAAGATATTCTTCTCAGTCAGGTCTTTTACTGGCAGACTGCATTTTGCAGTTACAAAGAAAGGGCCAATTACTGTATTACTTATCTGGAAAGGTAATCCTATAAGGAATCTTAAAGGAATCACAACCTAAACTTTTATATATGAAAAAGAATCTACTCTACTTTAAATCTTTAGGGTACATATCCACTCATCAATAATTTTTTATATCAAGAGATTGAGGGCACAAATGGGTATAAGGAATTAATCATCACCTTTGATCATCAACCAATCCTAGCAATAAAACTGCATCAGCTAGTGATAATTGGGCTGCTTTGTTCTTGTTCTCTGACGTTAAAGAGCTCTGCATTCAACTATATGCCTTTCTAAAACTTTAGATTGTCTTCTTGAATTTTTCACCTCACAGCTATTTAACAAAAACATCTTAGTCTAACTTTAATTTATTTTCAAAGCTTTGTTTCAGCTATGATGCTCTCTGAAACCTATGAACACATCATTAAAGTTGAAAGAATTTAAGCTAGCTGGGCTAACTGGGACTCAGTTGTTTTTCTTAATCATTAACCTAAGCCACAGTCTATATGGCTCCTCAATAGAAACTCATGTGCTGTAGTAGTGTGACACTTCCTTGTTTATATTTTTAATCATCAAAAATCCATTTAAACTAACGTTATTATTAGCAGTTTAACACTACAGCTTAGGGAGAAATCATCTTCATTAGTAATACACAGGTAAAAATGCCTAGTAGCATGGGATGTTTCCATGAGATAAACACACTACATTACAGGGAGTGGGGATCTCCCCACACCCATTCACACCATGCCAAATACCAGAGGAAGATAACCACAACAAATATGTAAATGCACAGCAGAAGCAAAAGAAATTCCAGGGTCTGTGGTCTAGGGGCCTTGCCTGACCTAGATTCACCCATCAGGGAGTTTCCTCCTGGTGGGCTGACACCTTGGACTTCAATTGCCCACTTTTGTTCGTCTGGCATGTCCATTGGCAATACACACATGAGATATCATTAAACTGCAAAAAATAAGGTTTTCAAAGGAAAAGACAGACTTTTTTGTTAATGAAAGACAATTAGAGTGAGAACTGATTGTTCATTATTCCCAAGAACGTCTACAGAGTGGATGCAGTAGGCCACAAGGTGGGAAGCCACAGTGGTAATCCCAGTTCTTTATAGGCTGAGGCACAGGTTCATAGACTCAAGGTGAGCCTGAGCAGCACAGTCAGATACTGTCACTGCAGTCAAAACAAAACAAAGAATCAAAGTCATCTGCTCCATAGTCGTGCGAGGATGTTTTCAAAAATATCAAGAGACATGAATAAAGAAAATGGACTTTTATACCCAGCTAAATAATTAGTAAAGAAAGTGAAAATGACATCAATATTCAAAGTCTGATAACTTTGAATTTTTTTCTCAAAGACACATTATAAACAATACAATTAAGCAAACAAAAGGATATGCTGAATACAGAATTTGGATGCAGAAAGCAGTTGTCCCTACAGAAAATTTTAATATTTGGTAAAAATAAACTAGAATGGTAAAATCTTATACATCATATGTCTAATGTATTAGTAACTGTCATTAAAGAGAAGAGGAATTTATAAAAGTTATTCTAATATATTAAAATGACAGACAGTATTTAATGTTTTATTGTTATGGCAGCAATAGACATTAAAACCAAAAATGATGAATGCTAAAAACAATAGATAAAATTATCCCTAAACCAGTAGAAGAAAATGAAAGTTAGAAGTTTTGAGTAGACACTTAAGCAAAACATCCATGAAAGATAGAAAGCAAAGGAATGTGCTATAATTAAGACCAAATATATACTAATAATTATGGGAATGTAATTGGAATGACAAATATAGATCTTCAAAGGGATTTGGTTTTTGTTCAGCTTTGCTCCAGGAGAGCGTCTACACATTATAACTGCAAGGTTGAAAACAGTGGGAAGTCAAGTTTACTGGGGCATATTAACCAACTGAAAGCTTATGTTATTGTGTTAAATCAGCTGCAGTCAACTTTAAGGTGAAAGGTAACTAGCCCCTTCAATCATCTGAAGCACTCATGGCACACTAAGCAGGAGAGAACTAGTAACTGAGTTTAAACAGCCAAATTCTGGACATTATGAGTAATTCTCCAGAAGCTGTCTTGGAAACTCTTATGGAGTGCCATTGTGTTCTTAATCAATCTTATATTACTGCCTGGACAGGAATTATTCTAGAGGAGCATGATGTGTTTCGATGTCTTCCAGTACTTTACAAGTTTTCTTTATTGGCTTCTAGGAGATGGTATGTACTATTTAGTTTGGAAAATTAAGTACACAGTGTATGATTAAAACCTAAAGAAAAAGAACAAGCCGAGCACTCTCTTTTTTTTTCATTTTTCTTATGTTTTTCTTTTGGTTTTGACAGAGGAATACACAGCTCATACATCTGAGACAAATTGTTCATCCATTTTGCTAGTATGCTTTGGATTTCTGACTGCAATTCAGGGGATAAACCGCTAGATGGCATGGTGTTTGTTTGCCAAAAGCAGAATGACACAAATTCATCAACCAAGTAGTGCATCTGAAATAAGGGAGCGCTGTGTGGAAATGATCAAGACACATTGTGTGAAAGTATTAAAGAACTACTAAGAATATATATGCTTAAAAATAGAAAGGTTTTCCAAAACAAAACAATCTCTCTCCCCCTCTTTCTCCCTCTCCCTCTCTTGCTTGTTCTCTTTCTCTTCCCCCAACTCCTGCTCTGTGTGCGTGTGTGTCTGGGTGTGTGTTTGTGTGTGTGTATATGTGTGTGTAAGACGAATTGCTAAACGTTCTTATTAATAAAAAAAAAAAAAAAAACCTGGAGCCAGCCAGATATTGGGGTAAAAACTGAGAGATCAGGGAAGCAGAAAGGCCAGCGACGTTCTTACTACTAGTTATCCTCAGCCCAAGAGACCTGCTTCCTGTATACCCACGCATATATGCCTTTCTGCTGTGCATCTCACTTCCTCTCTCCACCCAGCTTCATCACTTCCTCTTTCTGCCCAGCTTTGTCACTTCTTGTCTGTCTGTACAGACCTCCAGACCTCTGTGGTTAATTAGAGCTGGGATTAAAGGTGTGTGCCACCACACCTGGCTCTGTTCTCAGTGTGGCCCTGAACTCACAGAGATCTGGATGAATCTCTGCCTCCCGAATGCTAGGATAAAAGGCATGTGCTACCATTGCCTAACTTCTATGTTTAATATAGTGGCTGGCTTTTTCCTCTGATTCTCAGATAAGCTTTATGGGGATGCACAGATAAAATATCACTACATGTGTGTGGATATGTGTGTGTGTGTGTGTGTGTGTGTGTGTGTGTGTGTGTGTGTGTTTCATTTTGTTAGTGTTTGTCCTTTCGGATTTTTTGTTTGTTTTTGTTTTGATTGCCATTTTTTTTTGTAGAGAGAGAGAAAAGAACTTGAAATTGTGTGGGGAGACAGGTAAGGAAGACCTGAGAGGAGTTGGAGGGCAGTGAAGAATAACATCTAAATATAATCTGTAATTTTTCAAATTAAAATTCAGGTGGCTAAATATACATTAACGGTTGCTATAAAGATATATAGATCAATGGATCGATAGAGAGAGAGAACAGAGCGATGACAGGCAGATGATATTCCTCTCAATGGAAAGAAAATATGAATTTATTGTTCAGTTATTCTCTTCAAGTTAAAACCAACTACAAAATGACGCTAAGTTAGTCTAAGTGATATTGTATGGAAGAATGCATGTTCTTGATTTTTGATATATTGTCTATATGACTATAAGTAAGTCATAAGACAACTAACTTGGGTCTTCCATGTCTTATGAAACAAAGAATTGAGTTCAAAGAAAAATTTCCACTACTAGAGTTCCATAATTCTATTTGAGGAAATATTTAAAAATAATTAAATGTCTACAGGGATCTGAGGCTATGTGAGAATTCACAGCGCAAAATACCTAATTTACAGGCATGGGTTAGCATAGAATGACAGGTTGAAACTTTTAAATTTACCTTCGATGACACAGTCTCATCTAAACCTGATTAGGAATAGTTAAGGAGGTTCAGTCCAGCAGTTCTGTGATCTTTAACAGAAGACCAATACCAAAGCAAGGCTCAGTAGGAATATTATGATAAAATATTCAGTTGCATATATTAAAACTAAGGATATCAATTATGCAAATACTCATACGAGTTATTGATGTATTGAAGCAACAAATAGTCTGGCAATATCTTTATCTTTAGGTCCTAGAAACAGAAATACTGTCTGCCATTTTGTTCAGTTCAGATCCCATCTCAAGCAGAGTGCTACATTCAGTTCCAATAGTAAGAGGTATCACAAGTTTTCTTGGAATCATAGCTCGGGACATAAATGCCTGTCGCTTGGATGAATCGAGGACAGAAGGCTGAGGATAACTGCAGGGTAGAGAGGCAAAGGCCATTCGTGACAATGGTAAGCTACTTGAAAGTCCCAGATAGGATCAGTGGACAAAACTGCAAGGCGTGTAAACGGTTACCAAATAGGATGAGGACACTGAGTTAAATTGAATTTCTGATTAATAATGGCTAATAATGTAGTTTCATGGGTCACACTTGCAGTAAAATAATACTTTTCATCTACCTGAAATTCAAATTTTACTAGCTAACCTATATTTTTATTTGTCAACCTAGCATGTGAAAAGGAAAGTCTGATCACTAGACAGAAGACACAATGACATTATTTTCAGAAGGGAGTTCATGAGTGCAATATTGAAGAAGTATAAACATCCTAGTATTCAATTCATATGTAATTATTTTATTTTGATGATGATCATCAGAGCTCATAAAATTAAAAACCAATGGCATCCCACCAATTTTAAATGACATTAACTTCATAACTTACAAACTTCAGCTGGTCACATTCTGGTGCCTATAATCTGTCCCAGATGGACACCTCTGTGCCTTCCATCCCTTTAAGGTTTTCATGAACACAGTTTGGGTGAGTACCATATAGGGGCTCTACTCTCTTCCCCTCTTCAGCTGTAACTCTGCCTTCTCTAACAGCAGGAGACCCACTACTTCCCTTCTTTAGAGGAAACTCGAAAGACCTCAGGTTGCGGTGGGTGTACACTGAATGGTGAAGAAGTCATGGGACGCTGTGAGTGCCAGTGTTGGAATGCAAGCATGGAGGCAGGAAGGAAGGAGTGCGATGTTTTAGTGACACATTAAAGGCGAATGCAATGGGTGGCTGGTACCTGAAATGAAATTCATACTGATGAATACATGAGCGTCCTGGATAATAGAAGTGCAGAGTCTTGGGATATCAGAGCAATAGAGTTAGAAATCCAGCTCAGGGAGACTGCCAGCAAAGTGCGGGACATTGGTAACAATGACTGAGGTCTCCTGAGGATTCTTTAGCTAACAGCAAGTGAGAAAGTACACTGACAGGGACACACAGGCCCAAGAATTAGGAAACAATAACAAGCCTGACAATAAGCTGCTCTTTTCACCCATGCTCACCCTCAGTGTAGTGATGCAAGTGTGTAGGTATCTCTCTCTCTTAGAGAACTGCACTTCTGACAGACTTGGTGAAGCAAACAAGATTCTAAAGTAAGTTTAGAGAGTGAGATATACTCTATTTTGAACTTAGAGGATTATTAAATTGTCCATTACCATATTAAAGCTTTGAGAATTGCTAAATGTTTGTAAAGAAAGCATTTGACTTTGTTCATCCCAGTATTTATCAGAATTATTTGATTCCTTGACTTTTTCTAGGTGTTACATCCAGTTACATCAGAGAGCAAATGTTCTATGTACATGCTAGGGATTTACATATAGACTGTGGTGTACATTGTAACTGTGAGAATGAAAATTCTGCAGTTGAAAAGAAGACTACCAAGAAGCATTTTGGAGGAAAACACATATCACTGTGAGGAAAAACCAGGTGAGTTTTCTTCATCCATATTTTTAAAGGTTCAAATTGAAGGTCAAAGGTCAGATAATTTCCTGACTGCTGCTTCGTCTATACTCTTAAGTAATCACTTTTCTGAAAAATAAATCACTGTTTATTTCATGTATATATTTAATTTTTTT
>CABHPP010122205.1:12106-32633 GCA_902168425.1 Peromyscus attwateri | reverse complement strand
CCCGTCGGTCTGTGAGCCTGACGGCCCAATCGTGGTGCACTTCTGGTCGGTACCAGAGTGCTTTGCGGCAAAATGGCTGCGCCCAGACGGTACTGCGCTGGCCTAGTTCGGTCTTTGTTGGGGGCCCGGCAGCTGGGCCCGCAGGCTGGGAGGGAGTGGGCGGCTCCGCCCGGCTCGCTGCTAGGTAACCAGGCGAGGTGCGTGTCCTGTGTCGTGGGCGCCGCTTTCTCTGGACCCCTCCTGGCCTCGGCCTCTAGTCGTTACGGTCAGGGCTCCGCCTTGGACCGCATCCTTGGATTCCCTCAGCCTGACAGTTCGTTAGCTCCCAGCGTCCCCGCCGTGTCGGTGCACAGAGGTAAAGGGCTCAGTTATGTTGGTTGCGGGTGTTCTGTTTTGTGACAGGTCTCTCTGGGTAACCCAGTCTGGCTTGGAACTCGGATCTTCCTGCTCCAGCCGCTAGAGTGTTGGTATTACAGGTGTTAGCCATGACCAGCCTGTGATGGTTTTAGCAGTGGTAGTCGTGTAGCCTGCCTGGTTTAAACCCCTCTGTCTCTGGGGATATCAGTTTAGCCTCTCTCATTTAATAGAAAATAAATCTGAGTTCAAAGAGCGACGGCTATTAATGAGTTTGAGAATGAGGGTCAGGGAAATAACTTAGCAAATAAAGGCTCTTGTTGCTTGACAAACTGAGCAATCCTTAGGACCCGTATGGTGGAAAGAGAGAACCAACTCCAGAAAGTACTGTGACTTCCATAAGCTCACGCCAACACAAATACATACATAAATAAATAAATAAATAATAAATAAATTAATTAATTAATTAAAAAAACATAAAGAGTTTAAGAATGTGAAGAAACCTATGTTGGTCACAATCAGTAATGGTCACAAAAGATGATTAGGCAAGACCAAGTTTTCTTCCTATGTCCCCACATGGCAAGCAAAGTGTAGACCCAGCAAATGAATGTTGAGCCCCATCTACTTGTTAAGACACTAAATTGAGCCGGGTGTAGTCATGGTGCATGCTTGTAGTCCCCACACTGCGGAGGCAGAGGCAGGAGGATCTCCAGTTTCAGAAATTTCTTCAGCTGACTGTGGCACCTTATTAATGTTGCTATGAAGGTTCTGCAGAATTTCTCAGTCTCTCCTTATGATACCATATTGCGGTTAACAGTGTCTAGTCTCCTACCAGACTCCAGTCAATGCTACTTGAGAAATAAAGTGCTATTTTTCTTGGAAGGGGACATTGAGACAGAATTTCACTCTAGCCCATGATAACCTGGAGCTCACTATCCCCAGACTCCTGCATGCTGGGATTGCAAGTGTGAGCCACCACATCCATTTTATTTTATTTATTTTTGTTTTTGTTTTGTTTTGTTGAGAGACAGGGTTTCTCTGTGTAACAGCTCTGGCTGTCCTGGAACTTGCTTTGTAAACCAGGTTGTCCCCGAACTCACAGAGATCAACTCTCAAGTGCTGGAATTATAGGTGTGCACCACCACCACCGCTCGGCTTTATTTCAGTTTTTCAAGACAGGGTTTCTCTGTGTAGCCCTGGTTGTCCTGGAACTCACTCTCTACAGAGTGACCTCAAACTCACAGAGATCTGCCTCCCAAGTGCTGGGAGTAAGAGTGTGTGCCACCACCACTGCCCAGCTATATCCATTTTATAAAGTGCTGCTTCTCCGATGTAATTTAGTGAGGTTGTTTTGGTTTTTGAGACAGGGTCTAGTTACATAGCCCAGGCTGGCCTGGGGCTCAAAAGTAATCTACTCTTGTTTAAACCTCTCAAGGGTTGTGATTACAAGTGTGTGTGTATCACAATGCCCAACCTATGTTGAACAATCTTTTTTTTTACACAGTTGACATTGTGAAAAAGAAGTTATTCATAGATAACGTTAATGTGATTCCACATCACATATGAGAAAACCAGGGGGGCTAGAGAGGTTAGATAACCTGAGAAATCCAATAAAATTAAATGCCAAACTAATCTCAAAGTTAGGAATGGGTGGCTTCAGCCTGGTGTACTAATCTTTTATCTTGATTTCCTCCTTGAGTATCAGAGCTGAGTATCTAATAGAGTCTAGATTCCAGCATATCATTCCTGTTCTCATCCTGACATAGATGAGCAGAATCTGCTGTTGGTCCACACTCCTGACATGCCTGAGAATCCACGGGTCCTCCGAGTGGTCCTCCTGGGAGCCCCAAATGCAGGAAAGTCAACACTCTCCAATCAGCTGCTGGGTCGTAAAGTATGCCACACTTTTATCATCCCAGCCCCTACACCTCCCTTGTTACACATTTCACTCTTTTATGTGTATGGGTGTTTTGTCTTCATATAGGTCTGTGCACTCCTTGTCTGTCCTCTGCCCACAGAGGCCAGAAAGGGTGGTTGGATCCTCTGAAACTGGAGTTACAAACAGTTGTGAGCTGCCATGTGTGTGCTGGGAATTGAACTCAGGTCCTCTGGAGGAGCACTCAGTTCTGTTAACCACTGAACCACCTCTCCAGTCTCCCTACACCCTTCTTTATCTTTTTGTTTCATTTTTTTCATTCGCTTCTTGCTTTGCCTGGGTGGATGGCCTGGGAGGGCTCTAGAATCTCACTGGGACTTCTTTCTTCCTGGAAGGTGTTTCCTGTCTCCAAGAAGGTGCACACCACTCGATGCCAAGCTCTAGGGGTCATCACAGAGAAGGAGGCCCAGGTGGTAGGTACCTGCAGAAGTTCTGCAGACAGGATAGAGTAAAGCTAAGCCGTTCTCTTACCTTAGCCTCTTAAAAAATGATGGTTCAGCCGGGTGCAGTGGTGGTGGTGACACAGACCTGTAATCGCAGCACTCCCAAGGCAGAGTCAGGTGGATCTCTGAGTTCGAGGCCAGCCTGGTCTACAAAGTGAGTTCCAGGACAGCCAGGGCTACACAAAGAAATCCTGTCTCGAAAAACAAAAACAAAACAAAACAACAACAACAAAAAAAACCTAAAGAAATGAAAAAAAAAAAAGAAAGAATGTATAGAGGATCCCCCCCCCCTCTTGTTGTTGTTGTTGTTGTTGTTCTTTTCAAGACAAGGTTTCTCTGTGTAGATCTGGCTGTCTTGGAATTCACTCTGTAGACCAGACTAGCCTTGAACTCACAGAGATCCGCCTGCTGAGTGCTGGGACTAAAGGCATGCGCCACCACTGCCCGGCTAGGACAGTTATTTATACGTCTGAAGTTATTTATACGTGTGTGGGTGCTCATGTGCCATGGTGCTTGTATGGAGGTCAGGGGACAACTTTTAGGAGGCACTTTCCTTTTTCTATCCTGTAAGTCCTTGGCACCAAAATTGGGTTGTCAGACTTGGCAGCCTGTGCCTTTACCCACTGATCCATCCCATCCTTTCTGTTTGTGACACTCCCATGTAACCCAGGTTGCTCCTCTATATAGTCAGAGATTACCTTGAATTTATGATCTTCCTGCCTACTCCATCTCTCAAGTGCTGGGATACAAGAGATACCACCATGCCCAGCTCTGAATCTTTTTTTCCCTTTCGGAGACAAGGTCTTACCATGTAGCCCTAACTGGCACTGAACTCAATTTGTAGGCTAATCTGCCCTTAAACTTGAAATGATCTTCTTGCCTCTGCCTCCTAAGTGCTGGGATTATAGGAATGTGACACCTCACCTGACTAAATAAAGCATAATTCAACGTTGAACTCTGGTTTTGTGATTTTTATTTTGTTCAGTGCTGGAAATCTAACCCAGGGCTTTGTGGGTCCTAGCCAAGCATTCTGCAATGAGCCTTATCTCCAGCATTCATCCTTCAGTTATCCATAGTCACCTGCTTTCTTTGGGGTCCCATGTAACAGTAAGACAATGCCAAGGGTAAAAAATCTAAAGTCAGCAACAGCTCACCCATGAAGGAAAGGCAGGATGCTAATATCAAAGATGGCCTTTCTCTAGTAGTGCACACCTTTAATCCCAGCACTTAGGAGGCAGAGGCAGGTGGCTTTCTTAGTTGAAGGCCAGCCTGTTCCACATAGTGAGTTCCAGGACAGCCAGGACTACACAGTGAGACCCTGGCAAAATAAATAAAAAGCCTCTTGTCACTCTGCAGATTCAATGTTAGAATACTTACTTATTATGTATAAAGCCCTGAGTTGAATCCTAGAACCCTAAAGTGTGTGTGTGTGGGGGTGGCCTTTTCTCCCCTCTAATCCATTAAAAAAAATCTTTTCCTTTTGGGGGCTGTGGGTATCTCTTCTGATTCTAGATTCTGCTTGACACACCTGGCATCATCAGTCCTGTTAAACAGAAGAGGTATTAACTGTGGGAACAGATGTGTGTGTGTGTGTGTGTGTGTGTGTGTTTGGGGGGGAGGGGTGATAAGAAAGAGGAGGGGCTATTCCTTCATAGAAGCTGGGGGTTTTCCCAATTACACCCCATTCCTCACAAGAGTTGATCAGTCATATGACCCTTCCTGACTAATACATTCATCCTTCAGGCACCATCTGGAGCTGTCTTTGTTGGAAGACCCATGGAAGAGCATGGAATCTGCTGATCTTGGTTAGACTCAAACTAAAAAACTGAAGCCCTATGTACAGAGCCTTTCATTCCTGGGAGTTTGGGAGCTGGGGTCTGGCCAGAAGCCATAGCCTGGAACTTGTTGTGGATCAGGAAGGAGGTCATGGTCTGTTGTTTTGTCTGCCCTGCCGCTTCTAGCTGTGGTTCTTGTGGACGTGTCAGACAAGTGGACCAGGAGCCAGCTAAGCCCCCAGGTGCTGCAGTGTCTGACCCACTTCTCCCAGGTCCCTAGCATCCTCGTCTTAAACAAGGTAAGTGCTGCCCACCTGAGGAAGAGTCGTCCCTCCAAGGTCCCATCTCTCTCACCATGTCCTTTGCTCATCCCCCATCTACAGGTAGATTGCCTGAAGCAGAAGTCAGTTCTCCTGGAGCTGACAGCAGCCCTCACTGAAGGTGTGGTCAATGGCAAGAAACTCAATATCAAGCAGGCCTTGCACTCACACCTTGGCACCCAGGGCCCCAGCCCTGCAGCCAAGGACCCAAATACACACTCAGTGAGGAACTCTCAGAGAACTGGCTGGCCCTACTTCCAGGAGATCTTCATGTTATCAGCGCTAAACAACAAGGATGTGAACACATTAAAGGTCAGTTAGCCTTGCCCATAGCCCATCATTTCTGCCTTGTTAAAATAGGCCTCATCCAGACCAGGCTGACTATAGGACTACGATCCTGTCTTTTAAAAGACAAAACAAAAATCTGGCTGTGGTCATTTATACTTGTAATCCCAACACTCAGGAGGCCAAGGCAGGAGGATCAGGAAATCAAGGTCATTTTCAGCTACACAGTGAATTCAAGAGGAGCTCAGTTACAATGAGACCCTGTCTCAGGAAACCAAAAGCAGCCAGCTGTGGTGACACACACCTGTTATCCCAGTACTCCGGAGGCAGAAGCGGAATGATATTCAGTTTGAGGCCAACCTGGTCTCCATTGTGAATTGTAGGCCAGCCAGGCTACATAAGGAGACCAAAAATAAACAGGAATGTATCTCAGTTGATAGAATGGTTGCCTAATGTGTAAGAGGTGCTGGATTTAATCTCTAGTACCACATAAACTCGACATGGTGGTACACACCTCAAATTCTAGCATTTAGGAAGTAGAGACAGGAAGATTGGAAGTTCAAGACCAGCCTAAACAAATTAGGGTGTACAAGGCCAGCTTGATCTGCATGAGATGCTGTCTTTTAAAAAAAGGGCATTAAAGTCAGTATGGAAGCTCACTTGAATAGTCCCGGGCTTGTCAGGGTAAAGTAGGATCAGGAGTTCGCCAGCCATTGCTACTATATAGCAATGTAAAGGTCAGCTGGGGGCTACATGAGGCCCTTTCATAAACAAAAAGCCCCTGTTTTCTCCTAGAATTATGCATAAATAAGGGAGTACTGATGGAGGTGAAGAGCCCACTCTTCCTTTGTACCCACAGCAATACCTTCTGGCACAGACCAAGCCAGGACCCTGGGAGTTCCACAGCGGAGTCCTCACTAGCCAGACGCCTGAAGAGATCTGTTCCAATAAAATCCGAGAGAAGCTCCTAGAGTACCTGCCTGAGGAGGTGCCCTACAGTGTGCAGCAGGTGTGGACTGTGAAAGGACCCGGGGCCTATGTACCAGGCACACACCTGGATCGGTTGGGTACCACGAGATAGAGAGATGAGCCTGCCTGACTGGTCATAATGTCTCCTTATGCAGAAGACAGTGATATGGGAGGAAGGACCAAGTGGGGAGCTAGTGATCCAACAGAACCTTCTGGTGCCCAAAGAATCTCACGTGGTAAGTGAGGGCAGGCTCAGAGAGGGGCAGCAGCAGTGTTAACTAGGGTTCCTTCTCCCAGCTGTGAGGCCAGAGCAGAACCATGTGCCTCTTTCCACCACTGCAGCGGATCCTGATTGGTCAGAAGGGCCTCTTGATCGCTCAGATTGCACAGGAGGTGAGCCGAGACCTCATGGACATCTTCCTCTGTGATGTTCACATCCGCCTCTCTGTGAAACTGCTCAAATGACCATCCTCTGCTGCTACTCCCGGGGCATTCCTGCTCAAACTGCTGACAGAGTGACTGAGTAGAACCGCCTCTGTCAGAGGGGGCCTGAGGGCTGCTGAGGGCCGTGGACACTGGCTGGCTGCGAGCCAGCTGGCCTTATTGTGTGTGCACGGTGCCTGCCCGACCCATGTTTTCCACTGGAGGAAAGAAGCTGCCTTAGCTCAGTTCTCAGGTAGTTCCTCGGCCTAGGGTCTCGGCTGTGTAGGTCTTAGAAGTCCGTCCCCATGGTGGAAATAGGGCCATCCCACCCCTGCTAGCACTGGACCCAGACTCCTGCCCTGAGTTTCCAGTTGTTGATAGGAAGAAAAGTTTTCTCTCCGTCCCCAAGTTCCTCACCTTGAAGTTACATATGGATCTATGTTTCTTTTTCTTTTCTTTTTTTCCTTTGAGACAAAGTTCTCGCCATACAACTCTGGCTGGCTATTACAACATAGACCAGGCTAGCTTTGAACTCACAGAGGTCCACCTGCCTCTGCCTCCTGAGTGCTGGGATTAAAGGTGTGTACCATCATCACCTGGCTCAACCTGTGTGTCTTAAATGAGATAGTGCCGATCACCTGTTCACCCAAGCTCTTGATCCCTCCCACGCCATCCTGCTACCCAACCGTGGATGCTAATAAAATTAAATGACAAGTGTTCTTATTCTTATCTTTATTTCTTTGGAATAGGGAAGAGAAAATGTACCCATTCCCCTGCCCCATTCTCTTGTCAGCCTGGGGTCTCTCTTTCTTCCAGGAGTCTGCACCAGGGTCATGAGCTCTTCTTGGCACAGTTTCTGGGAGCAGCAAGAGAACCGTTACCATTACTAAACTCAGTAATGGTAACGGTTTCCTCGCCATCCCCAAGTGCCACGGCAGTCAGGAGGCTTGATAGGCTGAGCAGTGAGCCCCATGGGCTTCAACATTCTCTGCCCTCCCAGGCAGGCTCTAGAGCTGGGGGTACCCAGACTAGTACATCATCTATACTGTAGTGTCTCATCACAAACTTACAGTATATGATGATATCCCAGCCAAGGCCCTGGAGGAGAGAGCTGTGGAATGGAGAGCCAGGGCATTGGGGCAGGATCAGTCGAGGCTGGACACACACACATACACACACACACACGCACACACACACACACACACACACACACACACACACACACGTACCGCCTTGCTCTTCACTCCCTCCCGGAGCACCGTCTCCTTGATTCTGTAGTCAGGGGTAACCCAGGTGGCTTAGAGGAAGAAGCTAAGGTCTATTCAGATCTCTCAGGGATGCAGAGCCAGAAACAAACAGTGAAGTAGAAGGTTCCCTCTGGGCAGACCTGTGAGCAGATTGGCAGCCATTCCAAGGAGTGCTTACCTGGGGCTGAAGCTTCAGTCTGGGGAAGCCTTTGGACAGGGAGAGCCCGCCCTGTCTCTTCCTTCTTGCTCAAGTGGCTTGGCTTTTAACCCTCTGGCTCCTCCCCTGGGTGGGGTACTTTTCCCGGGTTCTAGAAGTCCCTACTTCTTAACCCTTCCCCTGCTGGCTTCATGAAACAAGTCACTGGCTCCTTTCCCTTTTCGTTTAACGTGTTGGTTTCTTTGTTATCTGCTTATTGTTTGTGCTGGGGCTGAAACTTAGGGCCTAATGCGTGCTAGCTAAGAACCCTGCCCCTGGAACCACACCTCCATCATGCCTCCATTCTTGTATTTATTTCTGTTGGTTTGTTTTTCCAGACAGGGTTTCTCCATGTAACAGCCCTGGCTGTCCTGGAACTCGAACTACTCACAGGGATCCACCTGCCTCTGCCTCCTGAATGCTGGGACTACAGGTGTGCAGCAACACTGCCTGGCTGCCTCCATTCTTTTGAATGGGTGACTTTCACCCCCACCCCATGAAGCCAGTTACCTACCCACTTCTAGGAAGTAGAAAAACCCTCACCCCATCCATCCTTCTGGGCTCAGTTGTTTGTTGGAGCCCTGCTGAAAGGCCTTGCTTTGTTCTGGGTGATGGTTGGAAATGTTCAGTGAGTATGTGCAGGTCAGGGAGGGTCCTGGCAGCTGGATCTATATAAAATCTATCTGGGAGCAAGCTCAGTGGACCTCTCAGCCTATATTTCCATTCTAGAATTTGTATTTTTGCTGAGCCCAAGAAACTAGAACTAGATGGGCAGTGTCAAAGCTTGTTCGCCACTGTTCTGGCAAGGTCCCCTGGGTGAAGGTTACTCTGCTGGGAGACTGAAGAGCACCTGAGGTCCCAGCTCTTGTGAGAGCCAGTGTGAGGGCCTGCGGCTCAGTTCTTCAGAGTCCAAGGCACTTAAAATGAGAACCTGGCACTATTTGGGTCTCTCCCTGTGGGGAAGGGGAGATTTCTGGTGAGACACTCGCCACAGCTGAGCCTCTGCTGTTTAGACCCTCATTCTGGGGCATGTTCCGCCCCCTTTTCTTATCCTAGACAGTCTGGTCTGTTTCCTCCTTTGCAGGTGCAAACTGCATTAGGATGGGGTGGGGGTGGGGTGGGAGGAAAGACCTAACCTTTTGGTTTTTCAGAGGTGTTCTGTTTCCTGCCACGGAACAGGCGTGTGGTCTCCCTCTGCTATGCATGATCTGCCCTCGTCTAGTTAGCGCTGCTTTCTCTGCAGGTCTGTAAGTGGCACCTTCTCTGTCTAGGCTTTTGTTGGTGGTGGTGGTTTTGGTTTTGGTTTTTGAGACAGGGTCTCTCCATGTAGCCCTGGCTGTCCTGTAACTTACTCTGTCCACCAAGGTGGCCTTGAATTCACAGAGATCTGCTTACGTCTGCCTCCTGAGTGCTGGGATTAAAGGCATGCAAACCATACCTGGCTCCTGTTTTTTTTTTGTTGTTGTTGTTTGTTTGTTTGTTTGGGGGGTTATTTGTTTTTGAGATAAGGTTTCTCTGTATAACAGCCCTGGCTGTCCTGGAACTCTCTTTGTAGATCAGGCTGGCCTTGAACTCACAGAGATTGGCCTATCTCTGCCTCCGGAGTGCTGGGATTAAAGGCATTCACCACTACACCTATCTCCTGTTTGTTTTTTGAGGCAGGGTCTCCTATGTTGTCCTGACTGGCCTGGAACTCAGAGATCCTCCAGCTTTGCTTCCTGAGTGTTTGGGTTAAAGGCGTGCTCTATCGTGCCTTGCCCTTCTTCTTCTTATTGAGATAGAGTCTCATGTGGCCTTAAATTCCTTGTGTAACTGAGGATGACATTGAACTTCTGAGCCCCCGTCTCTAATTACTGAGTGCAAGGGCTGCAGGCATTCATCACTGTGCCAGGTTTATTCAGTGCTGAGAAATGGGCCCAGAACCTTCCGTATGCAAGCGCTGTGACAGCTGAACTCCATCGCCAACCCTCTACCCCTCTTTTTACTGCCTATTTGAAGTTGCCCAGACTGTCATTTAAGCTCGCTGTATAGTTTAGGCAGGCCTTCATTTTTCAATCCTCCTGCCTCAGCCTCCCAAGCCATTGGAATTACAGGCCTTTGCTTCAGGCTCACTTTGATAAAGTGCTTTAACAGCACAGATTCTGCCACAGGAGTTCGAGAAAGTTAGTGCCCAAGTTTGCTCTGCTCCTTCCCAGAGAAGATCACAGGGAATGAATCTGAAATTCTCTGTCTCTTCTCCCTCCCTCCCTCTTCTTTCTTCCTTTCTGTGTGTCCGAGTCTGTCCTAGAATTCCCTATGTAACTTGATCCTGCTTTCACTTGCTGAATTATAGGTAGGCATCCACCTCCATCCCTGGCTCCCATGGAATATTCTTGAAAACACTTAGGAACCACCGAGCTTGCCCAGCTTTAGCAGTGACCGGCACAGCTCACTGCATCCGGCTCCATAACTTAGGACCAAATTCAGCCTCCATTTCCTCAAACCTAAAACAGGAGCTCCTGATGCCCACGTCTGTGGTGACTGTGGACCAGCACACTGGATGCTGCAGCCTGCTTCCCTCCTCTCCTTTGGCTCACTAGCTGTGTGACTGGTGGTCAGTTGCTCTTCTCTGAGCATCAGGGCTGCTACATGATCCATCACGTGGTGAGAATCAAGTGAGAAATACATAGGTGAGAAGATGTCACCACTGATGCACTAGCCATGTCAGCTCCAGCCTCCCTGTGACCCTCTTTCCTTTTTTTTTTTTTTTTTTTTTTTCCGAGACAGGGTTTCTCTGTGTAGCTTTGCACCTTTCCTGGATCTCGCTCTGTAGACCAGACTCGCCTCGAACTGACAATCTGCCTGCCTCTGCCTCCCAAGTGCTGGGATTAAAGGCGTGCGCCACCACCGCCTGGCTCCTCTTTCCTCTTTTGTAACCCTCCTAAGGCCAGCTCTCCTCCAGGACCCACAGACAGCCAAGCTTTATGGAATGAAGGCCTCCTACATCAGGGCCAAGCTTCATGCCACCCACCACAGTGATGAGGCCCAGTCTCAGGGTGAATTGGAGAGCAGTGAGGGGTCCTGGAAGTAGAGGACAAAGATATCTCTGCCAGCCAGAGATTCTGTGGCTATGGCCTGTAAGTATGGGTGGGAGCTTCTGTGATCAGGGTGTGGAACTAGAACAGAGTCTGGGCCTAGGTGAGATAGCCTGGGCTCCCTGATAAGCTGACCATACTATCAGAGTAGGGGCCTAGCACCTGCTTATCATGCCTGCAGGGACCAGAGCGGGAACCGAGGCCACTTTCCCCACCCAAGTCTGTCTTCCCTGATGCTTGATCTTCCATTTCTCTGCCTCCCCAGCTCCCCACAGGGAACTGGAATGGAATCCCTCTCCCTTTCTGGAAGTCACATAATAACCAGCAAGCATGGAGTAGGGAAACACTGTGGGAGTCCTTGGGCTTGTCCTCATTCTACCAGCTTTTGCTTCATGTCCTGGAGCTTCTTCCTGAGGCTGCCATAAGCCAGTCCAGGCCTCTCCTGACAGCTAGCTCTGACCCCTGCCACTGTAGCCTTAAACTCTATGCTCTTATTTAGATTTGTTCAGAAGCCTTTAGACTAAGCTGGGCATGGTGCTGCAGGGCTGTTTCTCCAGCACTTGAGAGGTGGAGGCAGGAGGATCAGAAGCTCAAGCTTATCCTCGGCTACATAGCCAGTTTGAAACCAGAGTAGGCTAAAAACAAGTCAAAGCTAAGCCTGGTAGCCGATGCCTGTGTTCCCAGCACTAGGAATGCTGAATCGGGTAGATTGCCACAAGTTCAAGGACAGAGTGGGATACATAGCTATTTCTAGACCAACCATGGCTGTATAACAAGACCCTGTCCAAAAAAACAGCGTAACTGCAGTCCTTGGATTGTGGTCTGGGGTATAGATGCGTGGTAGAGAGTAGCAGCATGTGCAAGGCCTTCAGGACTGTCTGCTGCACCCAAAATAAACAAACCAGTTAGGCATGGTGGAACATGCCTGTTACCCTAGCACTTGCGAGGTGGAGGCAGGAGGACCAGGAATTCCAGGCCAGCCTAGGCTACAGGAGACAGTCTCAAAACAAAACAACAAAAATCCAAAAAACAAAGTAAATAGACTGAGTAAAATTAAGAACTGTCAAATCTGGGGTGGAAAGTCTTAGCAGTTAAGAGTGTAAACTGCACAGCTGGGCAGTGGTGGTGCACGCCTTTAATCCCAGCACTCAGGAGGCAGAGGCAGGAGGATCTCTGTGAGTTGGAGGCCAGCCTGGTCTACAAAGTGAGTTCTGGGACAGCCAGGACTGTTACACAGAGAAACCCTGTCTCAAAAAAACAAAACAAAAAACAAAAAAAGAGCATGAACTGCTCTTGCAGGGGACCCCAGTTCAGTTGCAAGCAACCATGTTAGGTGGCTTATGTAGCTACCAGTCACTCCAGGGGAACCCGATACCTTTGGCTTCTTGGACACCTGTACCAACATGTGCACATAACTATATATAGACATGCTCACATATACATAATTAAAGACAATTTAAAAATTCTACAAGCAAACAAAAGCCTTATCAAATTTGCAAAAATCCTTTCAAATGATGGAGTCGGCACAGGTTTTGCTGGTGCATGACTGCAATCCCAGCACCCTGGAGGCTGGGAGTGCTTAAAATTCATGGCCAGCCTAGGTATAGCATGGAATCTGAAAAGCAAGCAAACACGTCAACAACAAAAAGTAAGTCATGAAGCTCAAGGCCCTCATTTATAAAAGAGGGGAAACTGAGGCCTGGAGAGTGGTGGCAAACCATTTCAAGCCTCAGAGTTCCTGCCGCCTGAGTGTCAGGAAATTTATGGCCCTAAAAGAGCAGGAAGGTGGGATGGATACGCATAGATACCTAGGAAAGCACACATGCCTGTAGAGTACTCAAGTACACGTGTGCATACTGCCCGCATGCACAGACACACGGGTGCATACTGCCCACATGCGCAGACACAGCTCAGAGGTACAGCAGCCACCCCGCTAAGAAAACAGACTGCTGGGAGAATGACTCCTAGTTCCCTCTTGATTACCTAGGTTACAGGACGCTAGCAGTCTGTGAGGTTTTGTTGTTTTGTTTTGGTGTTTTGAGACATTGCAGCCCAGGCTGGCCTTAAACGCATGACGAATCTCGAACCTCAGTACTTCCAGTGCTGGGGTTACAGGCGTGAACCCATACCTGGCCTTGTTTTATCTTATTTTATTGTTACTGTTGTTAAGGCAGTATTTCACCCTGTGGTCCAGGCTGTCCTCAAACTTATGACGTCTTTAGCTTCAGCCTCTGAGGATGTGGAATTACAGGTGTGAGTTGCCATGTCTGGCTTTCCTGTTGTGTTTTAGATTTAAGGAATTAGAAGTAAACCTGGTGTGACTCGGAGCTAATGAGTGTGAAAAGAGAGACCTGAAGGGCCGTGGTATGGCTAGAGGCAGAGCACATTTGTAGTATGCAGGAGGCCCTGAGTTCAATCCTCAGCCTGAAAAAGTAAACAGTGAAGAAGACAGGAAAAGAGCAGGGACTGGAGAAACGGCCCAGCACCCACATCAGGCAGCTCACAACCATTATAATTCCAGTTCCAGGGGATCTGACCCCTCTTCTGGCCTCAGGCAGGGCACCTGCACACATGTGGCACACACAAACACACTCTTACACACAAAAAAACTCTTGAAAAAAGAGGAAAACTTCCCTAACCCTAAACTGCCCATGTGGTTGGTAAAGGACAAAGGGAAGCTTGGCTGTGCATCTCACCTTGGGTCCACCTTGACTGCTCTGTGACACTTCCAGCTCTGACACTTGCCCCTGTGCCCACACTTTGCTTCTTTCCTTTCTGTTATCCTCAACACCTGTTTCAGAGTCACGTGATGCCTGGGTATTTCCCAACTACTCTGTGAATGGGTTCATGTTGGATTTACTTCTGTGGTCCAGGACCCTTCCCAGGCCATATTCTGGGAAGTGTTCAGAGAATGCCTTACACGGAACAGATGCCACCCCTGGGACAGTGCACCAAGTCTTCTCACAGCCTCGATGTGTTCCCATTTGGCTCCATAAGCAAGTGTGCATTGTGAACAATGTCCACAGAGGCTCCTGGAGCCCCTCCAGGGAATGGGTGGGGTCTTAGACATGGCTTTCCTGGAGAGGGGTCTTGCCAATGTTTATCAGTCTTCAAAAGGTGACTGCATGCCAACTTTGCAATAGGAAAACTGAGGAGCTAGTACTTGGCTGTGCATCCCAGTAAATCAGTTAAGGATGCAGGCCTCCAGCTCTGCTCTCCAAGACTCTGTACACATGCGTGCTAAGAATTTGGTGGGTCTCATGTGTTTCTGTGGCACCATTTAAGGTTCATGGGCAAGAGAATCAGACCTAAGTTTACCAGTTACCAGTAATGGGATTGATTGTGTGTAGACTGCTTAATTCATCTCTCTGTGCCACAGTCTGCTTGCCTATAAAAACAAGAATGATGTTAATAGCACCCCCACCCTCCTTGGGCAGATTCAGTGGAAGGATGTGTGGAAAAGGCCCTGAAGGACACTGGGTTCCTGTCTGTCTTCCATTTCCATTTCCTGAGACTCCACCCACCCACCAGGTCCCTGCCATATGGTAGGGAAACACTCTATAAATGAGCTACACACCCAGCCCCAGACTTTTCTCTTCCTCCCTCCCTTCCCTTAAAAAAAATGAAAAAAAAGTGTGTGTGTGTGTGTGTGTGTGTGTGTTTTGTTTTGAGTAGCCCAGAGTAGCCTCATGCTGTACAAGTGGTTGAGCTGATCTCCAACTTGGGATCTTCCTGCCTCCATCTTCCAAATGCCAGGATTACAAGTATGTCCTCCCACCATGTCCTGGCTACATGGTCTCATGCAGCCTAGGCTGGCCTTGAACTTGTTATATAGCTAAGAATGACTTTGAACTCTTGATCCTCCTGCCTCCTTCTCTCAATTACAGGTGTGTGCCACCATACTCAAATCCCAGACCTTCCTGTAAGCCTCCTCTAGTGCTGCTGGTGGCCAGCTCACCCAGCAAGTCTCTTTCTCTGAATTGTCTTCAGCTTGTGAGCCATCCATCATGTTACTTGGCTACCCTGACATCACGGACTGTCCATGACTTGAAGCAGAGCTTTCAACTTGCATGGACAGGAAGTGTGCCTTAGAGTTCTTGCTTGCTTTTAGACCACTGTCCAGGATGGACACAGAGCCAAAGGGAACAGCATGACTTTGAATTTGTCAGGGCCTAAGCTTTATGGACACCTGCTAAGTGTCTCTGGCCCCTGTCCATCATCTTGCAGTTTGGGCTTCTTCATCAGAAACTTCAGTCAAAGTGCCTTCTTTTCTATATTCTTGTGAGGTTCAATGACATCATAAAGATGGACATTTCTCTCCTACAGCCTGGCGTGTATACAATGGAGCTCATCCAAATCAGGCTTCTTCCCTCTGGCTTTGCAATGAGCTTTCCCTGTTCATCTCCAATGCAGCTTGTAGCTGTGGACACCTGTGTTCACTCTCACACCTGCAAAGATGTGTGCATTAGAGTGTGTGTCTCTTGCACACCTGCTGAGACACATGCAGGAAGAATGGACATTACACTATGACCTCCTCAAGCCTGTTCTGCTCTAAGTTCTTGTTCTCAGGATCAGTAGGGACCACGGTGTCTATTTATACTCAGGTCATCACCTCTCTAGTCATTAGTCACAGTCCCACAGATAGTTATTCAGTATAGAAAAGCCCCAGAGAGCCTGTGAGTCCCTGTCTTTGAAAGCAAACCCTTCCTGCCGTCAGTAGGAGGCTCTTACCTCCCTCCCTTCTTGCTAGGACAACTTGCCTGCCTCACAGCTGCTCTGGAAGAGATAGGCAGTGTGGATTATCAGGCCAGAGGAGGCTCCTGATGACAGTTCTCATCCACCCTAGACACAAAGATTCCTGGCCCCTTAACCCTCTCTGTGCCATGCCCTCAGGCTTGGGGCCTGGGAACAGTATGAAGCAATGGTAAGTCTCTGCTTCATGCAACCTGGAGTCAGGAGTACCAGGAAGTGGGGACAGCAGTATCTAGGAGCCATCTAGGAGTTCTGTCTGCATAGTGAACCCTTTTCTGCCCTTCATAAGTACGTGAAAGCCCACAGTATACTCTGAGAGTATGCACTCTGGGAGTTTTGGTCCTGCTGTCTCCACTTTGGGGGGTCCATTGGTCCCATCCCAACCCCAAATCATCTTCATCAGGGTTCTGTCTCCTTGTTCACCACCTTTTCTAGACTACTTTGGTTGTTTCCTCTGACTAGGCAATTGTTTTTGACCAATCTAGACCAATTGGCCAATCTAGACCCAGTTGGACTCTGTTATGGCACACAGGCCTAAAAGACGTGAGCTTCAAGTCTAGGAGTCTGGGTTCAGGTCCTGGCTCTGGAGCATACACATACTACATCACCTTGTACAAGTCTCTTCCCTTCCCTTCCATGTGGCTCAGTTTCCTTATCTACTAAACAAGGGCAGCAGTAGTCTATTTTCACACAATCAACTAGAGATTAAAGGAGAAAAACATTTAATTAGAGCCAGAGTGGTGATACACACCTTTGATCCTGAGGCCAGCCTGATCCAGAACAGCCAGGGCTACACTGAGAAATCCTGTCTTAAAAACTCCACAAGACAAACAAACAAGCCGGGCGGTGGTGGCACACGCCTTTAATCCCAGCACTCGGGAGGCAGAGGCAGATGGATCTCTGTGAGTTCGAGGCCAGCCTGGTCTACAAAGTGAGTTCTAGGAAAGGCGCAAAACTACACAGAGAAACCCTGTCTCGAGAAAAAAAAAAAAAAAAGACAAACAAACAAACAAAACATTAGTCTTTAGGTATTTGTATTTTCCTTTTTTCACAGTTGTTTTAAAAATTAGTTTTTGAGCTAGGTGTGGTGACACATACTTTTTTTTCTTTCTTTTTCTTTTCTTTTTCTTTTTTTTTTTTTTTTTTTTTTTTTCTTTTTTTTTTTTTTGGCTTTTCTAGACAGGGTTGTAGCCCTGGCTGTCCTGGAACTCACTCTGTAGCCCAGGCTGGCCTCAAACTCAGAGATCTGCCTGCCTCTGCCTCCCAAGTGATGGGATCAAAGGTGTGTGCCACCACTGCCTGGCTGAATTTAGGCATCCTTATTCACAATACTGGTATGAATAATATTGTACCTACATATATGCATACTTCTGTTAGGTGTGGAATGGTTGGAATACGGGATACACAGACACACACACACTCACACACACACACACACACATATACACACACACACACACACACACACACACACACACAGAGCTATAGTAGTGACTATTCTCTCCTCCATTTCTGTGTCTCTTTGAGACAGTGTCTCGTGCTGGAGGCTTGCCTGAACTCCTGCTCTTCCTGCTGCCACCTCCTCCAGAGTGCTTGGGACGTTTGTTCCTCTATGCATTTCTTCCTGTCTTTCTGTGGCATGGGGATGTGACTATGGGGTCTTGTGCATACTAAGCAAAGCATTCTACCACTGAGCTATGGCCCCAGTCCCTTCTTTCTGTTTCTCTGATAGGATGTCATGTAATCTAGGCTGGCCTTGAACTTTCTATGTAGCTGAGGCTGGCCTTGAGCTCCTGATCCTTCTGCCTCTACTTACTCCCCAAGTGCTGGGATTTTGGCCTATACCAGCATGGCTGGCTAGGTTTCCTCTCTCTCTCTATAGCTAGGGATTGAACTTGAAGTCTTTGACATTCTTGGCAAATGCTCCATCACTAAACCGTCTCTTCAACCCTTCAAATTAAGAGTGTAAACAGTGGATAGCTCTGAAGGCTCTCTCTTGGATTCTGGGTCTGGATCTTAGGAGTTTGGCTGGGCAGTCTGGTTTGGGTGTCTTTCATCTAGATCGAGCAGCTAGAGCCTGGCCAGGTAGCTCCCTCTCTTCAGGGAGCTCAGAGCCTGCCCTTATGGTCTCTCTACCTAGACTTTGTCATAGAACAAGGACCTTAAGACAGAGCTACAGTCACATGTGGCTTAAAGACAGAGTGGCTTAAAGACACCAGGCTGGTCTTGGTGGCACACAGCTGCAGTTCCCAGAACTGTGGAGGGAAGGGCAAGAGGACCAGTAATTCAAGGCCACTCTTGCAACACGAGTTCAAGGTCATCCTGGACTGCTTGAGACCCTATCTCCACAAAATAAAATAAAAACAAACAGAAAAGAGAGTATTCTAGTCAACAAGACAGGAGTTATGTCTGTTTGGCACCGCCATCTTGTATGACACAGTCTCAGAGCATCTCTTAGAGGTCACATCCTCGTGACCTAGAGAGTGAGACCCACCCAAGCAGTCTGAAGGGAAGGAGGCATGGACTCTATCTTTAGTTAGAAGGACGTCAAAGGCACAGTGTAAGAGGAACATGTGGGATGGAGGATATTCTTGCCACTATCTTTGGAAAGGATAATCTGCCACATACATTTTCGTTTATCTATTGGCCATTCTGTGGGTGCCCGTGCCAATCATTTTTTTTTTTGTATGTAGGGCATCTATTTATTAATAGTGAAAAGGCATTTACCCAAATGTGCCTGTCATTTGTGTGGATTTGTCTACTGAGTTATCTTTTTTTTGTTTTTTTTGTTTTTTTTTTTTTTTTGGCTTTTCGAGACAGGGTTTCTCTGTGTAGCTTTGCGCCTTTCCTGGATCTCGCTCTGTAGACCAGGCTGGCCTCAAATTCACAGAGATCCGCCTGCCTCTGCCTCCCGAGTGCTGGGATTAAAGGCGTGCACCACCACAGCCCGGCATGAATTATCTTTTACCTTCTTTATTGGTAAAAAATAATAATCTGCTTTGTGGATGTGGGGAGGGTTGTTGTGTTTTAGGAGTTACATGAAACCCTTTTAAAAAAAGACCAAAAAAAAATCATGCTATTAGGTTATCATTGACTTGTAAGTGGTCATTTTTACCCCCCTCCGTTTTTTTCCTGGACTAGAATGGTTGGGAATCTAATCTAGTGCTCTGACATGCTGGCCAGTCACTGCCACTGAACCTTCTCCCTTCCTTTCCTTCCTTGCATTTTGAGACAGGGTCTCATTGATCCCAGCTTGGCCTCCAATTCCTGTGTAGTTGAGAATGACCCAGAACTGCTGATCTTGCCTCCACCCCGGGGGCTGGGATTACAGGCCTGCACCATTACTAAAGGGCTTTAGGGGTGCTGAGATCAAGACCAAGCTCTGTGTACGCTAGGCAAACACCTCACTCACTGAGCTACATTCCCAGCTCTTCTTCTGAACCAAGGCAGCATTCTGTAGCCCAGGCTGGCCTTGGACTTGCCTTGGTCCTCTTGCTTGTGTCTCCTCAGGCTGGTGATTTCAGGTTGGTTCCGTTGTGCTAGTGCAGACGGGATGCAGGCTCTTTGCTAGATAGAGCTAGGATAATAACCTGGGGTGTACTTGCCTCGTTTTTATCATTTTTTTATCTTTAATATGTTTGAGTGTTTTCTTGCGTGTATGTCTATGTACCACATGCATACCTGGTCTCCATGGAGGTCAGAAGAGGACATCTGGTTCTCTGGTACTAGAGTTAGAGATGGTTGTGAACCACCATGTGGTGTTGTTGGGAACTGAGCCAAGAAGTGCTCTGAGACCCTGAGCATCTCTCCAGCACCTCCCCCAGCCCCCTTTAAAAAGTTTCTTTTGATGATTGCAGTTACTTTGGTGGTCTAATAAATAGGTCAATTTTTATCCTTATTTTTTTAGGCAGGGTTTAACTCTGTAGTTGAGTCTGGCTTTGAACTTATGTGCCTCATGAGTGCTGAGATTATAGGCTCAACTTTTTTATTGTTTTGGTTTTTCCAGACAGGGTTTCTCTGTGTAGCCCTGGTTGTTCTGGAACTCACTCTGTAGCAGACCAGGTTGGTCTAGAACTCAGAGATCCACCTGCCTCTGCCTCCTGAGTGCTGGGATTAAAGATGTGCATCACCACTGCCTGGCTCAACTTTTATTGTTTTTAGACTGGATTTCATGTAGCCCAGGCTAGCCATGTAGCTGGTTACCTTGAACTCCTAATCCTCCTGCCTTTACTTGTTGAGTGATATGACTGTAGATCTGTGCCATCAAGCCTGGTTTAGTATTTTTTTAGGCAGGATCTTATCAGGTGGCTCTGGCTGGCCTGAATTTGCTATGTAGAGCAGGCTAGCTTTGAACTCAGAGCTCCATCTGCCTGCTCCCAGAGTGTTGGGATTAAAGGGCTGTGCCAGTACACCTCGCATGGATTAGAATTTTCTAATAATTTTATTCATTAGTATTGTGTGTGCATGATGTATGTAGGGAGGTACACGCATGCAGTAGCATCTGTGGAGTAGAGGACGACTTGTGGAGTCAGTTCTCTCCTGCCACCTTTAAGCAGGTTCCTGAGTTGAACTCTGGTAGTCAGGTTTGTATGAAAGCACTTCTACCAAATGAACCATCTCCCCAGCCCCACGTGTGCTGTGTGAGTGTGTGTGTGTGTGTGTGTGTGTGTGTATGTGTGTGTGTGTATATGTGTGTGGTATGTGAATGTGTGTCTGTGTGTGTGCTGTGAGTGTGTGTGTGTGTGTGTGTGTG
>CABHPP010122205.1:0-11706 GCA_902168425.1 Peromyscus attwateri | reverse complement strand
AAAAAAAAAAAAAAAAAAATCTTGCTGGATGTAGTGGCACACGCCTGTAATCCCAGCACTTGGAAGGCAAAGGCAGAAGGAACCAGAGCTCAAGGTCAGACTTGATTACATAGCAAGTCTGAGACCAGCCTGGGCTACATAAGACCCTGTCTCCAAGCAAAAAACCCCACAAATAGCAATAAAAGAATACTGAGGCCTGAGAAGATTAAGTTATTAGAATTAAAATTTAAGTTAAAATACAAGCAGCCCTATCAGAGTTCATGCTTTTTTTTTTAGATTTATTTATTTATTTTATGTATACAAGCTCAACTGAACTCAGCTCCTCTGGAAGAGCAGCCAGTGCTCTTAACCTCTGAGCCCTCTCTCCAGCACCAAGTTCATGCTCTTAAGCCTGAGAACTGGGCTCCATTGCTGAGCGGGAGTAGGTCTGGCAGCGAGCCTGTTACCTGCCCCACCCTCTCCCAGGTATTGCCTCAGTGCCAAGGTCAGTCTCTACTGAGGGCAAGGCCAGTATACTGATGCCTCCCAGTGGCTAGGGTAGGCAAGAGCAACCCTGATGCTGATGTGGTTACCTGGGGGGACCCAGTTGGTTCTTGGTTCTTACTCTCTCTCCTCATAGAATACACATTGAAAGGTGTGGGCATAAGAGATCTTTATTTTTACCAGAGGGGCCAGGCAGTGGGGCAGTGCAACATCCAAACCCCAGACCAGACATGCAGCATTCACATGCAGAACAGCTACACAGGCTGGGGCGGGGCCAGGAGTGGGGACTGGGACCATGGGACACCCTTGCACCCCTACTAGGATACTTGGGCACTGGGCTCTTCTGCCACCAATGGTGCAAAGATACAGAAGATTTAGCTGCTTCCCATGGCTAGAACCCCATCGTGCTGGCCAAGAAGAAAATGGCATAGAGTGAGGTTTGGCCAGTCTACAGCACTTGGTTCTCTTAGGGTTGGCACAGCCTTGCCTCCTGGGAGAGCCCCATGCCCAGGACAGCATAGCACTAGCAGGGAGATCTATAGACTTTCCTGTCCCCAACAGAGCTAGACATTGACCTCAGAAAGACTTAGTAGAACTGGACTAAGACCCACCCCACCAATCAAGGACAAGCCAGTGAAGGGGATGTCCCTGAGCACGAGCAGGGCCTCCTAAGGCAGTAGTAAACTGAGGAAGCTGCTATAGACAGGAGGCCTTGCCTCTGTGCCGCCTCTGGGATGCAGGGGAGAGGGGCAGGGATACAGCAGGCCCGGGCCTGGGGGTGTGAAGGGCATTACTCTGGGCCCAACAGGCCATGGCCACTCAAGCCTCAAAGGGCAGGAGTGTGTGGGTTGTGGGCTTCCTGTAACAGAGTTTAGGAAGTTCAGACCAGGAGAAAGGAGAGTGAGTGTCCTACCCAGAACCCTTGTACCCATGCTGGGTTCTGCCAGGGCTAGGGAAGACAGACAGATACATGTAGAATTGAAGGCACCAGGATTCTGAGGAGCAGTGGGGCCACTCCTTACAGACAGACAGTGATTATAATAAACAACTTCAACTTCAGCTTGAACTATCTGATGTGTGTGGAGGTGAGAAGAAAGGGGGAGAGAAACAGATAGCCAGAGGAAGAGGCACATATGGCAGAAGAGAAAACACACTAGATGAATGTGGCAGTTGATGGGAGGGTGTGGGAGAGAGGAAGGAAAGGCTAGCAGGAGGGAAGAGAGGACAGCCAGAGATGGCCTGAACACGCGGCAGTTCTGGTCCCTACAGAATAAGGCACCAGAGTAGTGACGTCCTCGTTGTCCCTGTGATGTTAAGAGGTGCTGGGAAGGTAGGCAGCTGCTGAAGGCCGTGAGTCTGCAGGAGCCTCATACCTGTGCACCAGTGGCATTCTTGATCAGGGGTATCTGCAAGGGTGAAAGATGACGACGGTATGAGGGCTGCTGCCCTGAACCCATCTGCCTGTGCAGCCCAGGGGCTGTCTAGGGATTCTCACCGAGGAAAGGCACACACCTTCGAGAGGTCCACACCGGTAAGGGCATGCACAGAGGCAGGCAGTTCTGCCAGCAGCCGGTTCACTTCTGATGTCACCTTGCTGTTGTCCCCACTGAGAACGACAATCTCATCGACTTTGGTCAGCGGGGCGGAGATTTTGGCAGCAATCTAGGAGGTGGGGTGTTTGGCGTTTAGACAGTGCTGACTCTGTTCATCTGTCCTGTCCAGCACTTCCCTCTCTTCTCCATGTCACCCACACCCAAAGCAATCCAGACAGCAAGGGACGGCCACAGAGGTCCATGAGCCAGAGTCTGGGCCTGCGGGAGGGTCCCTGCCTGCCCACTGAGTGTTTTCATCATACCCTCCAGCAGAGTGTGGATGTTACTGACTGGGCCCAGAGAAATCCTGACACTTGCCCAGTGGTCAAGCAAGGAGACCAGAACTTTGAGTGCAAGCTTAGGTGGGAGGGAACCTCACCTGGGGAAGGGCCTCCAGCACCAAGGCCATCTTGGCTGCATCCCCATACTTCTGGTAGGCCTCAGCCTTAAGCTTCATCTTCTCAGCCTCTGCCTTGCCCATTGCCTCAATGACTGCTGCCTCTGCCTCTCCGATTTTACGAATCTTCTCAGCTTCTGCTTGTGCCAACAGGACTTGCTTCACCCTGAGGGAGCCCAGGCCACGCAGATCAGTTAGTTAAGAGATGCTGGGGCTCTCTTGACCCTTACCTGGGGCCCAGCACGCCCTCTAGCTCTCTGCTCTGGTGGCTGTTAGGGACGGGAGACATTTGAAGAGGAAGCCCTGTCCTGCTAGCTCTTGGGGAACACAAGCCACCAGTTCCCAGGGGCAAGAGGGAGGGCCCGACGAGGAGGCCCTCTGTGCTGAGCACCGTCCCAGACACCCTGGACTCTTAACTAACTGAGTCTTCCAGACAACAAGCCTGGGAGCTTATCTGCTTCACAGAAAGGGACAGACTTGGGCAAGGGGGTAGCTTAGCTTCCAAGCTGTGGTTGGGAGCACGGAGAACACCGATGGCGGGACAGCCTGATTAGCCTGCCTGCTGGGCCCAAGCGCGCGCTCACTTTTCGCCCTCAGCAATCTGCTGGATGCGGTGGGCCTCTGCCTCTGCAGGGCGGCGCACTGTGGCGATGAGCTCCTTGTCCGTGCGGAGGATCTCCTGGGTCTCCACAGCGATCTGCTTCTTGCGCTGCACTACCTCAATCTCAACCTCTTCCTGCCGGATCTTCTGCTGCTCTCGGGCCCCCTGCAGCTCGTAGGCCAGCTGGGCCTCAGCTGTCTGTAGCAGGAGGGCTGGCATGAGAGAGTGGACAGCATACCCTGAGGCCTGAGCCCTATGCCTGGGGACCTCGGGCTTCTCACCTTCATGTTGACCTCTTCACTGAAGGCTGACTTCTGCAACTCAAAGGCTCTCTTGGAGTCAGCAATCTTGGTGTCTGCCATGAACTTTACATCTAGCATCTCCTTCTTGCACTCAGCTTCCTGGGAGTAGCAAGGGGGTGGTGGTGGTGAGGATTAGCTGAGGGACCACAGGGCCATCAACCCTGAGCTCCCAGTCCTGAGGGATGAAAGGGACAGCCTGCATACCCGGATGCCTGCGTCCCGTTCTGCCTCTGCCACACCGATGTCTGCATCTCTCTGGACCACAGCAGTCTGCGTCTTGCCCAGGGAGCTCAGATAGTCTACTTTGTCATAGACGTCCTACGGAAGGAGGGAGGCACAGCTGTCCCTGGGAACAGTCTTAAGTACAAAGGGCGCCCCTCCCACCAGGCACCCATCTCCCAGGTGGACACGAGGGTACAGCCTTCCTAGTACACCTTACCTTGATGGTGAAGCTGAGGATTTCGATGCCCATACGGCCAACATCAGGAGCTGCCACTTCCCGTACCAGCTTGGCAAATTGGTCTCGGTCCTGATAAATCTGTTCCACAGTCAGAGTCCCTGAGGGACAGAGGGAGCATAAACCAATCTCCAGGGACTAGCCAGCTGAGAGGGAGGAAGCATTGGAGGGCAAGCCTGGGTGCATGCAAGGGTCAAGCAATATGGGCTGGATCTTCCTGAAGTTCCTTTTCAAGGGTTTCACTCTGAGCTTCCTTGTGTAGAGACCAGGGTGAATGAGCGAACGTGTCCCAAGCAGTACCAGATACCTGAGCAGTCTGCCACCTGCCACCTCAACACCCTTCCTCTTCAAGTCCCCATTTAAAAAAAATTTTTTTTTTTCATTTGGTTTTCAAGACAGGGTTTCTCTGTTTAACTGTGCTGGCTGTCCTGGAATTCTCTGTAGACCAGGCTGGTCTCGAACTCAGAGATCCGCCTGCCTCTGCCTCCCGAGAGCTGGAATTAAAGGTGTGCACTTCTACCACCTGGTAATGGTGGCTTTTTAAATTTAATTTTAATTTTTTTGAGACGAGTCTCTCTGCAGAGTCCCTGGCTGGTCTTGCACTATGTACAGCCTTGACCTCACAGAGATCCAGCTGCCTCTGCCTTTAAAGTGCTGGGATTGAAGGCATGTGCCACCAGCCACTCCGGCATGTGATGGCTTTTTAAAGAACCTTGGGTTCTAAAGACTGAACACGGGTCCTCTTGCTTGTAGACAGCACTTTACCAATGGAGCTATTTCCCCAAGCCTTTTTTCTTTTTCCTTCTAGTGCTGGAGCTCAAACACAGGGCCTTTTGCATGCTAAGCTTCATCACTGAACCACACCTTCAGTCCACCTTGAGTTTGGAAATTAAAAACTTAGAAAATGTTTTAGCTCAAACCTCAGTGGGACAGGCTCCCGGCCCAGCCATGCACATGTTCTGGCCCTGGCTCAGAGGCTGGGCAGGGCCTCACCAAGGATGGAGCGTAGATGCCCTTCCAGGGTCTGTAGGACGACGTTCTTAATGTCCTGCACATGCTTGCCCAGGAACTGTTCACAAGCCACGGCCAGGAGTTCCTTCTCCGTCATGATTTTCACCTGCCAAGGACACAGACAGCTGAGTCAGCTGGAAGGCAGATGGAGGCCCAGGCCCTGAGCTGCAGAGGCTGGCTGACAGCTGTGCTCCATCCCTCCTTGTCAGACTGCTTGGCCCTGGGGCTGCAAAGGGGGCTTCTGAGACCCCTGAAGGGAGAGCGGCCCCACCAGGAACTCTTACACTGAGATTCAGTCTTCACTGGCGGTCCCAGGTCCTGATCTGGCCTCTCTCCCACACCCATTTTCCCACCCTCCAGCCCACTGTTTCCACACCAGCCAGCTCTTCCTCTGCAGCCTCCCCACAGACGGAAGACCCTCAGGCTCAGAGGCAGGAGTGTGAAAAGGAGAATGAGCAATAAGGACACATACAGACAAATGGAGTTGGAAAGACCCTAGACAGGGTAGGAGACAGTTCCTCAGGGTGTAAATGACAGTGTCTTTGCCTCTCCAGGTGTTCTGTCAACTCCCTCATCAGAGACAATAACAGGGAGAGAACCTCACTGCCCTGTGAAGTTGAGGGTGGGTTAGGGTGGGACACCCCTCCCAGGCCCCAGCCGAGGTAGATAAGCAGCTCCTAGAATACCCAGAGAACTCCTCGGCCTCACAGTCTCTTCCTCTGAGCTACCCAGGGAACAAGGGAGGCCTGAACCCTGGGGTCCGTTGGGTCCTATGCCTGTAAAAAACGAGGGTGGGTTAGTGAGACGGGAGCCCTCAACACGGGCTTTGTCTTGAGAGGGCCGCTGGGGAGAGAAAGAGTGTCTGTTAGTCTTGCTGGGCCGCCGGCGGGGCCCAGCGGGCATGTTCCAATGAAGGTCCTGGTGCAGAGGTGCCAGGGGTTCTGGAGAGAGACATTCCCTGGCTGCTGTCCTCTCCTCCTCCCCCAAAACCCAGAATGGGGACGAGGCACCTCAATGGACATGCGTGGGGCTGCTGAGTTACTATACCTGGGCGACACCAGTCACAGTTAAAGCTACCCCCTCGGCCGTCTCTACGTCCTCACAGCGGGGCTGCAACGTCATAATCTCTAGGGAAATCCTGCCAAGAAATGCAAAACAGGGACATGGGTCTGGGGGCCCAGGGCTTGGGGTGTGGAAGAGTCCAGTATCTCACTGCTCCAGCTGGACAGACCAAAGGGCCCGGTAAAGAGGAGCCTTCAGAGGTATGTAGCTGGCTGTGTGTGGAGGGAGGGGAGGGAGCAGGTGGCTCCAGGGGAAGCAGGTAAGTGGGTGACATATGTATATATATGTGTTATGTTGTTATGTTCATCATCCTGGCTTGAATTGTAAGGAAAATCAAGCAAGAAAGAAGAGGCTGTGGTGCTCTGGGGCTGATGGGCACAGGGAAAGCCTAGGCTACAGCGGTGTATGTGTGTATGTGTGTTCTAGAACAGGAAGCAGATGCTGGGACTCCAGACTGTCGTGAAGGCTGTGCGTGGGTGTCACCTGAATGTTCCCCAGGGGTCCCTACTTCCTCCCTGGGTTTACTCAGTACCTCAGTATGCCCTAGGAGGCTCTCTAGAAAGCTCTGCCTCCTGGGCAGGCATGCTGAGAGTATGCCCACAGCTAGGCCAATACATAAATAGCCCTACACCTGCCCCTTGCCAGGGAAGCTATCTGGCCCTTCTCCCAGGCCACAGGTCATGACTTGAAGGACACCCTTTGGTATTGGGCCTACGCAGGTTACAAGGAAAATGCAGCCTGGAGTTACATCACCCTTAGAAAGAGCTGTTGTCCCCTAACAATGTGACTCCTCATGTCTTCATTTACCTAAGCTAAGGTACCTGGGCATTGTCAGAGGTCTCAAGCATAGCACTGGTATAGAAGGAATTACGGTTGCTGAGGGAAGCCTGGACACTACTTGTAGCACACAGGGGTACAGACCTCTGGACTGGAGCCTGCCTTTCTCTTGGGTGCAGAGGCTAATGGATGAGGATGTCCTTCCTCGCTAGAGCTGGTGGGACGGGTAAGGAACAAGGTGGGGATGCTGGATTTTTGCCTGAGAAGGCTGCAGGGCAACTTAGTGTTGAGGAAAGGGAAGGGCAAGGTGCTGTTTAAAGCTCTCCAGCCTGGGGAGCTCCTGGCAACAGCTGGTAGGGGCTTCTGATGGGCACTGCCTCATTCCCAGTTCCCGAAACTAAGACAGTGCCCACCAGAGCTGACACACAAAGCAAGGAAGCCCGGAATCTGCACGTTACAGAGAGAAGCTCTTGGAACTGCTCAGCAGTCTAGCCAAGCTATGGTTGCATGACAGCCACTGGGGACCCGACAGAACTTGCAGACCCCAAGTGTTCTCTACTTGTAGCCTGAAGGGGCAAAGGCAAGGAACCTGGGGATCTACCTGAATCTACCCTGGCACCTAGAGCAGCAGCAGAGGGGGAGGGGGGAGGCACACTCTCAGGAGGAGATTCCATCCAGCTTCTGCCTGCCAGGCCCCACAGGGCAGGAAGAGAAGGTTAGACATAGAGGAGGAAGCAGGTGGGTTATTACCTGTGCAACCCCTGTTACGAATAGCGGGACCCCCTCCGACGTCTCAATATTCTCACAGCGACACAGGATGGTCATAACCTCCAGAGACAGTCTGAGGAGCAGCCGGGGGTAGGGCAAGGTGGGGACAGGAAGGGTAGGAAGGGACACAGTAAACACACATCGTGGTTACCAGATAAGCACGGATGCCTGACACACAGGGCATGGTGTGGTGTTCTCAATACGTCCACCCACCCCCGCCAGCTCAGTCTAAGGCTGCAAGGAACACAGGAACCCCCTTGCTGGCCTGAGGCTTTCTAGCCTCTCATCTTGTCCCCACCCTCTCTTCCAGGCAGAGCTGCTGGGCTGGGGAAGAGGTCTGCTAGTGTCCAGAGCCCAGGGGCCTATGCAGAGAGCGCCCAGGTTGCAACAATGTCACTTTCCAAGACACTCCTACTGTGATCTGGGGAACTGAGCCTTATCTCCACCCTCCTAACAGGAAAACCTGTTTCCAGAAGTCAGGATGTGGTGGCCACTCTGGGAATTAACAAGCCACAGCAAATACTTAATCCTGTTTGGGGAATGGACCCTCAAGGTTGGGGTTAATATCACTAAAAGGCAATTTAGATCCAGGAAATCTCAAGGAAAATTTGGAATGTCTGACTGGGAAGGGGGATCAAAGAAGGCTGGGAAAGAAAGAATACTTTTGCAAGAATATTCACAGAGATTGATGAGTGACGATGGGATGATATTATTTGGAATCCCAAAGTTGGGGATGGGCAAAGAAAAGAGTACTAGTAAAACGAAAACAAGTGGGAGGTGGTGGTGCACACCTTTAATCCCAGCACTCGGGAAGCAGTGCAGGTGGATCTCTGAGTTGGGGGCCAGCCTGGTCTACAGACTGAGTTGCAGGACAGCCAGGGGTACACAAAGAAACCCGTCTCAACCAACCAACCAACCAAACAAACAAACAAAAAAGAAAAAGAGGAAACAAAGTGCCTGTAGGCTGGGAGATTCACTCCAGCTGTGTGCACATGTGCAGGGCAGTGGTACAGGCAGAGGCAGGCTATAGGTAGTGTGAATGGGTTCCTTAAACCCAAGAAGGGCAAGCAGAGGCTGAGAGTAAAGGGGTAGAGGCTGGTGGATGGGGTGGGAAGGCTGGGGAGGGCCAGGCTGCTCTCACAGCTGCAGCCTGGGGGCTCTGGCCATGCAGATGTGCAAAGGCTGCCTTCAGTTGATCCCTTCATACTGGCACCCCCAGGCCCAAGAGGACAACTTTTTACATTTTTTTCAGTGCTGGGTCTGGAACCCAGGGCCTTGAACATGCTGGACAAACACTTAAACTGCTTCACTACACCTTGACGTGGCTCAGACAGGAACCCAGCAGAGCCTTCTTCTGGGAAAGGAGGGAGGGAAGGAAGAAGAGGGAAGGGAGGGAGGGGTGAGGAAGGGAGGGAGGGAGGGAGGCTGCAGCTCAGATGCCAGAAGTAGAAGAATTCCTCAGGTAAATGAAAGAGCTATCACATAAGGGCCTCAGGAATATAGAGGATGCTGCAGCGAAGAAAAGCCAGCGGATTCACCTGCCTTGAAGAAGGATGGCCTGGGTCACAGCTGGGTGACCGACACTGGCTGTGTAAAGTTCTCCAAAAGGGAGGCTGAGTTAGATGCCTGATTCTTCTTTCTTTTTTTTCTTTTTTTTAAACTTTATGTGTGAGGGTGTCAGATCCCCTGGAACTGGAATTACAGACAGTTGTGAGCTGCCATGTGGGTGCTGGGAATTGAACCCGGGTCCTCTGGAAGAGCAGCCAGTGCTCTTAACCGCTGGGCCATCTCTCCAGCCCTCTTCTTTCTTTTTAAGGACTTTTACATTTTATTTTTATGTTTAGAAGTGCCTGCCTGCATGTATGACTGTGTACCGTGTGCGTGCCTGGTTCCCAAGGAGGTCAGAAGAGGGCATCAGACCCCTTGGACTGGAGTTACAGACAGTTGTGAGCGGCTATGTGGGTGGTTAGGATTGAACCAGGGTCCTCTTTACCACCGAGCCAACCCTCCAGCCCCACTCCCTTCTTTTTAAGAGTCTACAGCCTAGCCTGCTAGTCAAGAACTCTTTGTAGCCCAATTCCATGTTGAACTTTAGGTCTAGTCTCTAGAGTGGGCCACCACACTAGGTTAGAAGCCTCTGCTCTGACCCAGAAGGCTTCTGCCAGGCTAGGGAAATAAAGGTAGCCAGCTATGGAGATGTCCCACATGTGGGCTAGGGGCTGGAGAAGGGGCTAACTCCAGAAAGGGGAAAAAGAGGGAGGAAGCTGCAGGTGAAGCCTGCTCACCCAGAGGGAGCATGGTGAACTTGAGGTCAGCTCTCACCTCCGACCTGCTGTCTGTCAGGGAAACTTAGCCTTCCTGTCTTGGAGCTCTGCTCCCTGGGGTAAGGAGGAGGAGACCTGAGATGGAGAGAACAGGAACACACGGCCATTGCCTCAGCAACAGCTAGCCGTACAGGACCAATCTCTGGCCAGGTCTAGCTGTCTGGGCCTGGTGTGTGGTGTCTCTGGAGGGTGTTCCCATGCCTTCTGGCAGGCTAGCTGATCCAGCCAGGTGTGCCTAGGACTCTCTGAAGTGGAAACTGGGACTGATTCTGACATTGATGGTTTTGGGAGAGAAGAGTCCCTCAGGATCCCCTTAGGTAGCAAAAATAGAGTAAAGGGCAGGACAGGAGAGTGGAGGGGGTTACGGGAATCAGTGAGGTTAGAAAGTCATGCTTCCCATTCCCCAACCTTAGGATGCCGCAGACACCCGAGAGCTTCAAGCACCAGCAACATCATACAGACACCGGGCTCTTTGCTGACTGGTGGGAGCTGGGGAGAGGGATTTCTGCTGGAATTTCCATTGCTACCTCCTTGGGATACCAGCCCCATATTCCACCATGAGGAAAGGATGGTGGCTGAAATGCTCCTGGGTTGTAGGCATTGATGCAGCAGGGGAGGCTGGACCTGGCCCTGTGCTGAGCTCTGGAGGCACCAGCAGGGAGAGCTGGATGGTGGACACTATGGGAGCCAACACTTCTCTGCCTTTATTATGTTTATTATGCCTCAGTCTAGAGATTATCAATGCTGACTTAGCATTCCAGACTGTCTTGCCAGACCCCAGCAGAAATTTCTTATATCCCCAGACCACTGCTGTTACAGATCACATCTGACTGTACATCCATTCTGACTCTTGTGGGAACTGTCCCTAGGCCAGTACAGGAGAGGATGTATGTAGGTTCTGCCTGATGTTTCCTCCCTCTGTATACCCCTTTCAAATAGTGTATAATTAAGACTTCTTTGTTTGTTTGAGACAGGGTTTCAAGCAGTCCAGGTTGGTCTCAAACTCATATGTAGCTCAGGCTGGCCTTGAACTCCTGATTCTCCTGCCTTCACTTCCCAAGTGCTTAGGATTACAAATCTGTGCTAGCATGTCAGGTATAATTAAGATCTTTTTGAGACAGGGTCTTTCAGTGTACGCCAACCTGGATTGGACCTCCGTAGCTTAGGTTGGTGCCGCATTGACGGCAGCTCTTCACCTCAGTCCTCCTGAAGGCTGGGCTGGCAGACGTGAGTCTGGCAAGCCTTTCTGAGTAACTGAGCGAGCGTACAGACACTAAGATTCCGCCTGGGTACGACCTGCAGTCTTTGGGACAGAAGCAGAACCACTTCCAATTGGAAAGAACACTCCGTAAATGGGGAGGGGGAGAGCTGTGCTGACTGTTTCTTGTCAACTTGACACAAACCTAGACATACCTGGAAAGAGGAGATCTTAATAGAGAAAATGTCTCCGTAGACCGGCCTGTAGGCAAGTCTACTGGGTATTTTCTTGATTTTTAATTGATGTGGGAGGGCCCAGCCCGTTATGGGTGTTGCCACCCTGGGTAGGTGGTCTTGGATGGTTAAGCAAGCCATGGGGAACAAGTCAGTAAGCATTCTTCCTCCACAGCCTCTGCATCACTTCCTGCCTCCAGGTTCTTGCTTTGAGTTCCTGCTGTGACTTCCTCAGTGACAGAGTGTGACATGAGAGTTGTAAGCTGAAGTCATTTCCCTCTTCCCCAAGTGGCTTTTGGTCATGGTTTTTACTATAATAATAATAAAAAAAAAGCAAACTAAGACAGGCTCACAGGACAGATCTTCCTGGTGTGTGCCTCCTATATCCCTGAGCAGCCCATTTCTGTCTCTCCTCACGGGGGGCCTCCTCCCCCAAGATGGGAGGTGGGATGGGAGATGCTGTCTGGCTGTGCGGTGAAAGGAGCGGGGGCCCACTGGACA
>CABHPP010122204.1:57787-71690 GCA_902168425.1 Peromyscus attwateri | reverse complement strand
AGTGTGGACGGACTCTCATCGATGTGGTTTCGGAGATGATGTGGAATCACAGGATTGCTAGTAGTTTCTGTGGAAACCAAGTACTTACAAAGTTAGCTAGCAGCACAGTGGGAGTGGGGAGGACTAGCTATATTTAAAACGTGTGCCAACGCTTATGTAAGGAAGTTCTTTCTCTTTCCTGGTTTCTCCTTTCTGGGCGGCGTTACTTCGGATTTTAGGGTCCGGCTTCGCCCCCTCGCTTTTTTTTTTTTTTTTTTAAGGGCTTAGCATCCCCGACAGATGGACAGCTTTTTGCCCCCCCCCCCCCATCTGCTTACCATCGGTTTTAGTTGATTTAGAGTTTTTCTGTAATTGCTGAGGGCAAAGAAAGAAGGTTAATGGTGATGGTTTTGTTTACCCTCTTTCAGGTGAGGAAAGAGGTGTAACTTTCGGCCCTAAATTACCTATATTACCAATTTAAATCATCAGTAATTTTACATTGTGTTATGTATTATTCTTATTTTTGCGTTGTCTTTTTAAAAGGGGAGTTAAGGAGTTGTGGGATTCCTTTATTTTTTGTAATACCATATTTCTTTTTTTTTTTTTTAAATTTAAGATAGTTTTTCAGCGGAGCTCAGCCATTACATATTTCTTATTAATGACGCTTTATTTGATTTCTTCCTATTCAAAACTAAATATGGCAGTTTTAGGAAAATGAAGAATGCCCTGTGTTTCCTAACCCACAAATCCAATGATAAACTATGCACATTATACAAGACGTTGCTGTTTCCAAGCGTTGGAAAGGCATTTCTTGAAACTGCTAGGGTTTGGTTTTTGGTGAGCATTTATTGAACCGTCCTTTCTGTTTCTGGGAAGAAAAGTTTTTGGTTTCTGGGAAGAAAAATTTTAATTTTTTAGTTGCTGTGCTGTATAAAGTAGGTTTGAGTCATCTTTAGTTTGCGATGCTTGCAGAAACATTATGATGGAGAATTCATTTCCAGTTCTTTCATAGCTCAAGAAAGTTTTAGGATCTTGCAGGAGAGGTAAGAAGATAGTGCAGAAAGTTTATAGTTTTGTATTTGGGTGTGTCAAACTGTTTGGTTTTGGTGTTCCTGAGTTTTTTGTTTTTTGTTTCTCTGTATCTCTGGCTGTCCTGAAACTCACTCTGTAGACTAGGCTGGCCTTGAACTCACGGAGATCTGCCTGCCTTTTCCTCCAAGTGTTGGGATTAAAGGCTTGTGCTACCACACCCAGCTGGTGTTTCTGTTTTAAGAGAATGAGCTCCAATTTTGTAAATGCTCATTAGCCTTGTTTGACACTAGACCCAGGAAAATATATTAGGTTTGAACCAATCATTAAGGATATTTAATTTCTATTATTTATTTAGTGTCTCTGTGTGGGCAGGTGTGCATATCTCTGTGCTGGTACTATGGAGGTCAGAGGACAACTTGAGAATCAGTTCTCACCTTCAGCCCTGTGGGTCTCAGGGATTGAATTTAGGTCCTTAGGCTTGTTTGAAAACATCTGAAGCTCTGAACCATCATGCTGGCACAGGTGGCTGTATTTTTGCCTCGTGTCCTTATTATGTAGCAGTTTGGAAGGTGTAAATAATCTTAAGCTTCTACAAACATGGCAAATATCTCTGAATTTTATCTGGATGTTGGTTTAGTGAGTGCAGTGTTTCTCAACCTGTGGGGTGCGGCCCCTTGGGCAGCCTTCTGTTTCCCAAAAATATTTACATTATGATTCATAACAGCAAAATTAGTTATGAAGCAGTGATGAAAGTAATTTTATGGTTGGGGGTCACCACAACATGAGGACTGCATTAAAGGGTCGCAGCATTAGGAAGGTTGAGAACCACTGGTTTAGTGTGTAGGGCTAGACTGCAGAGCATTGATTTTTATTTATGATGGTTCCCACCTGTTCCTATGTATGCCTACTTCAGAAAAGTTCAGAATTATACAGTTCTGAGAGATGGGGTTGGTCTTTCATGTTTTACATGTTTCTCCCATGTACTTCAATGTGGCATCTTACTAATGACTTACAACAGGTCCAGAAATAAAGGAAACATTGAATAAGTAATAGGTTTCTTCTTATGCGGGCTGACTTTATCTACTCCAGTTTCTTTAGACGTTTGGCTCTTGAGTTAATTGTGCTGATCTTTGTTTCTTGGATATTCTTCTAAACTGATAGCTGTAGGGACCCAAGGTTTGTTTTTATTAGTTTGTTTGTTACATTTGTAAGATAGGAGCTATAGGTGGGAATTTTTAGGAAACATGGATCTTTCAGCTGATGGATTTCTTTTGTTTTATAGATTATCCCTGAAGAATTAGGCAGCACTTTTTTTTTCTATCCATATTCAGATCTAGATTTCCACAATAGGAGTATGTGCTTAAATTTCTCTTTTAGAGTTATAATAAATGGGAAATACGATCAATTTATAAGTTAACATTAAACACAGAGGAAGGCACCAGATTAGATGAGTACTGACCGTAAATACCAACTCAGTAATGCCCTCTTCTGTTTGTTACACAGACGGCAGTAGTGGTTTACACCGGATTCTAGAATATACAGGAATGGTCACTTTTCCAGTGTAATAATGTCATTATATAGTGCTTCTTCTGTTCCCCTCTAGGTTGTAGGACGTCCCTTAGATACCCAGACCCACATGAGCTCAGATCCCTTTCATAAATGGCATACAGCTTATGAACAGCCTCTTGTATGCTTTTATTAAGTTGTATTCCTCTTCATTGGGGAGTGGTCTTGGGGTGGGTCCTAGGACAGCTTGTGGGGGTTGGTGCTTTCCTTTGATCGTGTAGCTTCCGGGGCTCGAACTCAGGTTGTCAGTCTTGGCAGCAAGCACTCTCTGCTTGCTGAGCCTACTCAGCTGCACCCATGCCATGTTCAGACCATCTCCAGATGACTTACAATACCCAATACAGTCTGTGAACTAGGTAGGTAGTGTTTATACCATATTCCTTAGGGAACAGTGCTGAGAAAAGGTCTGACCATATGCATGCAGAACAAACATTTCAGTATTTTCAAGGTGAGATTATTGCCTGCACAGATACAGAACCTGTGGATATGCAGGGTTGACTGTAGGAGCAAGAGCTTCCCTCAAGTCAGTGGTTCTCAACATGTGGGTCGTGACCCCCTTGGATATGATGTCCTGCATATCAGATATTTGCATTACAATTCATAACAGTATTCATAGCAAAATTATAGTTATGAAGTAGCAACAAAATAATTTTGTCGTTATGGGCTCACTACAACATGAGGAACTGTATTAAAGGGTCACAGCATTAGGGAGATTGAGAACTACAGTGTGGTTTGCAGTTATGGCTGGTTATAGAGATTTTATTTTTCCTGGTAGTTTTCTTCTTAGGACAGAGATCCGTTGTTTGAGTCCCACGGTATATTTTTGTGTATGGGAATGTGATTAAAAGCTCTCACTCATTTCAAGTCATCAGAATTACAGTTTATTTATTAAGCAAATAGTAACATTATCGGCAGCATGTGTATATGTGTGACAACATTGTCATGGGAATGATTGACATAGGCTCATTAGAAACCTCTGACTGATGGGCTAAGCCTAGTTCCTTTGAGTTCAAAGTGTCGGAGCTAGGAGTTCAGAGCAGTTCCAGAGGATGATGGGACATTGACAGATACTTAACTGTAGCACAGCAAGCTGTCACTATAATCTCCTTCAAAAATAAATGTTTTCATTTCTCCTGTAATGTCTGAAATTACTGCCAAAGCTAGAAATGTGTTTAGCTTTCTCAGCAGAATTCTTAAAAGGATATCGTCAGAGCCAAGAGTCCAGAATTCTCCTTACTCTTGAAGCTCTCCTTTCTCCACTTGGGTTGCCATGTGTACATTCCCCGGATTAATTTGTAGCTGTTTCATCGACTTTTGAGATCCTGATAACTGCTTTCCAGTTCCTTCCTGTCTTCCTTTTTATCGCCATTCTCTTTGTGCTTCTCACTGTGTAAGCACAGACCTTACGGACTCAGTGCTTGGCATCTCCCACGGCTATGCAAGTCTGCTACCACTCACTGGGTGAGCCTCATTTGCCTTCTCTGAGGAGAGACTAGGAGAATTCCACATAAGTGTGGAAAAAGGAAACAGTGTCGCCAGTTATGTTTCTTTGTGTCTTCCCTGACTATTCTCTACATCGTCTGTTCCGAGTGCAGCCGGGACTGTTACTTGGTATAAGTTTGCGTCACAGACACAAGGCCCTAGGTTTGCTCTCCAGCACTGTAAAAAGGAACAAAGGGAATACTTAGTGCTTCAGTTTTGACTGTGAACCATTAAGGGTAAGGACGTACCTACGTACCTAGGTAAGACGCAGAGAACTGAACCTGCCACACTTTCATTAGTACTTTAGGCTTTTTCATTTAGTAAATATTTTTAACATCTTCTCTCCTCAGTCTCAACTACATAGGGAGGGTATTTTTTTCAAATTAAAGCATTCTCACGGAGTGCTTTTGTTGCTGACTCAGGCAGTTTGGAGGTAGTAGCTTCTTGAAGTTTGGAAGTGTGAATGTTTAGTCTGAATCATGTTGGGGTTTATCTGAAAGTGAGAGCATTTTGATGTAATTTAAATATGGAAACAGTAGAGGTTTTTCCGGGACAGCCCGTTAGATTCTTGAGAGGCTCTTGAGAGGTGGTCTCTGTTGACTTCTCTTTACATACTGTGTCTTCTGACTTTTAGGTCTGCTCCAAGAAAACAAAAACAAAACCATGGCTGCAAAGGAGAAACTGGAGGCAGTGTTGAACGTGGCCTTGAGGGTACCAAGCATCATGCTCCTGGATGTCCTGTACAGATGGGACGTCAGCTCCTTTTTCCAGCAGATCCAAAGAAGTAGCCTCAACAACAACCCCCTTTTCCAGTATAAATATTTGGCTCTTAATATGCATTATGTAGGTAAGCGTCTGCATGCATTTCTGGCTTTATGATGAGTTCGTATCCATTTATATGTTAAAAATGATTTCTTCTGATTATACTAGAATTACATCATTTCCTCCTTTCTCCTTCCTCCCTCCAAACCCTCCCATGTACTCCTCCTTGTTTCTTTCCATACTCATAATTTTTTTTCATTAATTGCCATTACATCCTTTTTTTTTTTTTTTTTTTTTGGTTTTTCGAGACAGGGTTTCTCTGTGTAGCTTTGCGCCTTTCCTGGAACTCGCTTGGGAGACAAGGCTGGCCTCGAACTCACAGAGATCCACCTGCCTCTGCCTCCCGAGTGCTGGGATTAAAGGTGTGCGCCACTGCCACCCGGCTTACATCCATTTTTTAAAATCTGGATCAAATGAGCCTCCAGTCCATGGAGTTGACTGTACTAATGGATGTGTCTGCGAGTTTTGTTTATAGTTTTGTTTTATCATGGTATAGGAATTGCTAGAACTAGAGGGAGCAGGATTTATTTTTTCTAGAATAAAATTGGAAGGAACGGGTAAACATTTTTGCTTAATGTGATGAAATGTAAATAATGAGAGATATTTTTCCTGGAATTTGGCCTCTTCTAACTTGGAGTTAAGTAGTAATTGCCAAAGTAAGCTTTATAAAATGGAATATTCTTATTAAAAATTTTTTTTTTTTATATATGTATGAGGGTTTGCCTATGTGTAACACATCCATGCAGTGCCTACAGAGGCCAGAAGACGGCGTTGAATCCCTTGGAACTGGAGTTACAGATGGTTATAAGCAGCCATATATAGGTTCTGGGAACCAAGCCAGGGTCCCCTGGAAGAGGAGACAGTTCTCTTAACTGGGGAGCCATCTTCCCAGCCTTTCTTACTATTCCTGAGTCAAAGCATTATATATCACTTGCAAATATAATACTTCTTTCAACTAACGGAAAATTTATAGTGTAGTATTTTCTTCCTTTGAAAAAGATAACCCTGGAATTAAACTTAGTGTGCTTTGAGGTTAAAGAAAGTGAAGATACTCAGGCATGAAACAAAATGTACTCCAAATAACTTGTAGCTTAGGAACAAATGACGTGCTTTGAGTTACCATCTCTATTGTCTGGCTCCAAACATAGATTAAATGGAGCATTATTATACTTCAGAACAATTTGTTATTAAATTTATAAAGCAACAAAGTATATCTTTTATAAAATTGTGGACAATTGTCCTGTCTTTATGACATTTTATCTGTAGAAGGGTTTTCTGAGCTCCAACACTTAGCCCTTAGAATCCTGTAAGAGTGTACCAGGTCTGTCCTTGTGGGAAGAAGTGAGGCAGGGTAGGTTTGGTGAACTCATCTTTCCCATATGACACCTTCCTTGAGAAAATGTGTGACATGAGAGTTATGTTACAGACACTAGAATGAATGTTCAGCCTTAGGCTTTCTATGTTAACCAGTTTATGGAAAGCGGTTCCAGTCAGCTGTTGAACAGAGACTAGGCTTAGATTTTTTTTAGCTTAACTGGTAAGTATTTCACACTGTGGATTTAAAAAAATGCCTTTATCATATATTATTTCTAAAATGTTTGGAAGTTACTCTAAAACAGTTGTCTAATAAATAGAAGCATTAATTTCAGAAATTGAATAGGTTCTGATACAATTGAAATCTACTCTGGTTTATAACTTCAGCAACTCAGTTGAGCTTTTTTTCTTTGTGGTTTTTTTTTTTTTTTTCCTCCTGATTTTTCAAGACAGGGTTTCTCTGTATAACAGCTCTGGCTGTCCTGGAACTTGCCTTGTAGACCAGGCTGGCCTCTAACTCAGATCTGCATGCCTCTGCCTCCTGAGTGCTGGGATTACAGGTATGCGCCACCACTGCCCAGCTTAGTTGAGCTTTCTCAAATACTATAATTAGGTAGATCCACAGTAGGGTAAGCACAGCCGTAGTGTTTTGTTGTTTGTTTGGGGGGCGGGGGGCTCTGTCAGAGTATTGTGTAATCTAATGCTTCCATTTACAGAATACATTGTAAAAATTCTCAAATGTCAAAGTATTGCATTTATGTTCAGAAGTCAGAACATTAAAAGGTGTATGTTAAAGTGATCCCCCTGTCTGTTCTTGTTACAGTCAGAGTAGCTGTTATTTCCTCCTGTAGAAGTCTAGGTATTGTCTGTGGGTGCAGTCGTTATGAATACATGTGTTCCCTTTTCTCTGTGATAGAAGCCCATAGTGGGCTTGGCTCAGAAGCCTTGGCTTTCCTTGTTTATGTGGAAATGTCTCTACTGTACTCACATGCTCATGTTTATTTTTTGGTTGAGACATAGTTATGCTATGTAGTCCAGGCTATCCCCAGCTTCACTATCAAAGCTCTGTCTGAACCTCCCAAATGATCTCCTTACCAGATGCACAGGTGTCTGCCACACCCAGGAATATATTTTTTTTTTTTTTTTTAAATGTTGGCACATTCTCTAGACTGCCAAAATCTAAGATTCTATTTAAATGCCCCTCTCCCCCCAAGTGTTAGGGTTTTATTGGGTCAGTTTCACTCTCAAGAGTTTGGAGCTGAGTATGATGGTGCATGCCCAGAATCCCAGTACTTGGTGGGCTGAGGAAGGAGGAGCCCGAGTTTGATGCCAGCCCAAGCTACTTAAGGAGACCCCCATCTCAGAAAAACTGAGAGAGAGAGAGGAAAAAAAGAGTTGTGTTGTATTGTGTTTCATTAATTTTGTGATTTCTTTATTACATTGAGCTCGTTGCTGTGTTTGGAATTTATCTGCATATGCAGGTCACGGTGTGGTGTTGAGTAATTTCTCCTCGACAACTCTAGTGCCAGTCTATTAATTTAGTTCTCTTTTATGCGGTGAATTTTTGTGTTTGCTCTGGTCCATTCCAGCATCGTCCTGTTCTTTTAGCCTTGTGGGCTTGTGTCCTGTTAGCACACTGTCTTCTGTTTACTCAGGGCTTAGATATTTTATTGCCCAAGACAGTTAGTTCCTTCTTTCTTAGAGCTTTTATTATTACTTTCCCTGCCCTCCCTCCCTCCCTCCCTCCCTCTCTCCCTCCCTTCCTTCCTTGCTTCCTTTCTTTCTGAGGAGAGGAAGTCTTTTAAAAATTAATTTTATAAAATCATTTTTCCCAAAAGGCAGGACACAATTTGAAATAATCATCAATCCTGTTCTCATCAAGATTCAAAATTATATAGCTTTTGTTGGTTTTCTGTGAGCGTTTAATTACCTAGTTTCATTCCTCAGACAAAACACCCTGTCACGAGAGCCTCAGTGGTCTGTGTATATCAATTTATTAAGTGGTTCTGTGGGGAAACAGACTCACTGATACACAATGAAGCGATGCTGTCACCTCTTCGTCTCCCAGGGAAAGAGGGGGAAAGCTCCAGACCAGGTCTCCGAACTGTGTGTCAGGAAACCTTCCATGTCCAAGAGAGAGCTCGCAATCCCCTCCTGCCTCCCTTTTACGAGGTCAGGTAGGCAGGCAAGAAGCACCGCCTCTGTCGGGCCAGGTAGTCCAAAGTCATGGGCAGAGCAAATACCCACTACAGCCCTGTTGACGTTTTAATGCCATCGCATTGTTAGTGTGAAATGGTAGCATAAGGATGTTCTTTTCTGTGAAACCCTAGGCAGCTTGTCCATATTCAAGTCTTTTGGTCTCTCAGTGGCCTCGAACCGGGTAGCAGGATAGACGGGCTGGTCACTGAAGCCCGGGTCTCCTTGTCGCTGTCTCCCCGACACTGCTATTGTAAGCATGCGCATGCCCAGCTGTGGGTTTTGCCCTGGGTCGGGGGATCTGAGAATCAGGTCCCTGCTCGCAGGCAAGTGCTTCCTTTTTGCCCTGGTTTGCTTTCTGCTGCTGTGATAGAACACTGACCAAAAACGACTTGAGAGACGAAAGTGTTTATTTTGGCTTATACTTCAGGTCGCAGTCCATCATTGAGTCACAGTCTGTCATTGAGGCAAGTCAGGGCTGGAACTGAAGTCTAGACCATGGGGGAACACCGCTTGCTGCTGCCTTGCCCACTGGCTTGTGCTCAGCCAGCTTTCTCATACAGTCCAGGCTCACCTGCCCAGGGACAGTGTCACTCACAGTGGGCTGGGCCTTGCACATCAACCTTCAGTCAAGATTATCTCACAGATGTGGCCCTGGGCTAACTGGATCCAGGCAGTTCCTCAGTTGAGGTTCCATCTAAGTTATGTCAGGTTGACTATAAAAACTGACAAGTGTCCCCTCTCCCCCCTTCTTTGTCTAACTTACTCCTTTATTCCTTATAACTCTTCCTCCTTCCTCCTCTTCTTTCTTTCTTTCCTTCTTCCTTTCCCTCCTTCCCTCTCTCCCTTCCCTCCCTCCTTCCTCCCTCCCTTTGCATCAGACAGGATCTTTATATATACAGGTGGCTACTTGCTATGTAGCCCAGGTTGGCCTTGACCTCTCAATCCTCAGCTTTATAGTCTTGCACCACTGTGCTCAGAATTCAGACTCCTTTGGTGTTGATGTTGCTCAGAATCTGTGTCTGTTTTCGCCTTTGGTTTGTTTGGGTGATCTCTCATGGTTTTTCCTGCAAACCTGTAACCGTTGTCCACTGCCTTTGCCTCCTTTGTGTGGGGTTAGTGTTCTTCCACTGTGAGCTGGGATACTCTGTTCACACTCTTCCGTGTTGCTGTGCCGCCTTGTGAAGGTTAGATCTCTGTTCCAGAGATCCTGAGAACCTTTCTGGTCACATGGGGCTGTCTGTTATCTCTGTATTCTAGCTGGTATGTAATCTCCAGGGAAAGCATCCCTAACCACCTGCTAGATGTCTTCACTTGACCAGCCTGGACACCTGCCTTGTTACCAGTCACTGCACTCAGCACCTTGACGTCACGGCTGACTTCCGCTTCCTCCTGTGTTTACTGTTTCAATAGCAGAACCATCCTCTTGATTACCCAAGCCAGAAAGGTCACAACCACTTCCATTTCATTGTTTTCACCCACTCATGCAGAGAGCAGCACTTAGATATGTTTAAATATGGATCTCACTGCAACTAAGTACCCCAAGCCACTGCTCTGACCAGGCCCCCAGTTATTCCTCAGTCCTACCATCTCTCTAATAATAAATCAATAGGTTCATCAGTAACATGGTTTTTAATTCTGTTTTATGTATATGAGTATTTTGTCTGCATGGATATCTGCGCATGCCATGCATGCCTGATGCCCATGGAGGCCAGAAGAAGGCATCTCCTGGGATTGAAATTACAGGCAGTGGTGTGCTGGGAATCAAACCTGGGTCCCCTGCAAGAACAAGTGCTCCTAACTGCTGAGCCATCTCTCCAGCCCCAGTCAGTAATGTTTTAAGTGGGTCATCATTTTTAAATGCTGCCAGTTTGCTTAATTAGGAATTATCGTTGGCTCAACTTTATCATTATCAACCTTAGTTAAGGTTGTTTGGTTAATTTCTCAGAATGAATAGTTCTGAAGTATGTTCACTCAAAACCAAGTTGTAAGTTGAGTGACTGGGGTTCCCAGATCGGAAGAGGTTGTGCTACCTGGTCAGGCGCAGGCGAAGAGCTGATTATGTGAACACATAAATGTGCTCCATATCAAGCTTCCTGTGATGTTATATATCCATTTGGAATAAGAAGTGGGTTTTTTGTTGTTGTTGTTTGTTTCCATACACAGGAGGACTCGGGGAATTATTTGTGGGTATTTTATCTGGAAAGGGGTATCAATATTCAATATTCAAAGCAAAAGTGACTGCTTTGTGCCAGATCCTTTATAACTCCATAGAGAGAACGGTTGTTTAGGGACAACATTTCCAACATTCACTGAGGAAGGGGGAAATGAGAGGTCAAGAGAAGGTCAGTGTCTAAGATTAAAGCATGACAGGATAGCCAAAGGTTGTCTTGGATGCTGGTTGCCTTCTGAGTTATAGAGGAGAAAGGTAGAAACGGTTTCATAGCAGAGAAAGGGTTAAATAGATGATTAGAAAATAAAAGTGTTGGGTACAAATGGAGTGAAAAGTGAATTGACAAGGGGAAATTTGAACCACCAGCCCCCAAATCATGACATAGAGGCTTATGAAAGCCTGGCCTTAGCTTAGGCTTGTTTTTAACTAGCTCTTATAACTTAAATTAACCCATTTCTATTAATCTATGTGCTGTCACATGGCTTTTCCCTCTCCTCCTGCCTAGCTATTGGCCATTCAGCTCCTTATTAAACCAGTCACAGTGATGCATCTTCACACAGTACAAAGAGATATTCCACAGTAGGGATTGCTGTGAAGAGAAACATGGGTGATTTCCCTTCCAGATGGGGAGGAGCCCTTGAATGTGTTTTGAGGACCTTTGTTGGGTAGGTGAAATGATGGATGGGAAGGTGTTGGAGAGACGGGGGCTTCTGGAGATGGAGAAGTCTGAAGGGGCAGCTCCTGCTAGTCCAGAGAGATGATGAGAGGATTGGTGTAAAACGGGGAAGGAGGCGTTGAGGAAAGGGGCAGTGAGAGGGGTCACGTTGTACCCTTGTGTGCTGCATCTAATTATTAGTAGAAAGATGACGTAAGAGGTGACAGATGCTATTTCCAGTTGTAAAAATCTACAGTGATATTTTTGAACTGAATGAACCTTGGTAGTGAAATTAAAAAGAAAACCCCATTTGTTGATAGCTACTTGGAAAATAATTTATTTCAACTTACCTCTAGTATAACTAACTGGGAGACCAAAGTGCAATGATTTGTATTCATGTCTCTGCTGCAGGTTACGTCTTAAGTGTCGTGCTACTCACTTTGCCCAGGCAGCATCTGGTTCAGCTTTATTTATATTTTTTGACTGCCCTCCTCCTCTATGCTGGACATCAGATATCCAGGTAAGGCTGAAACCCCAGTTTTGGAATGTAAGATTGAGTTGAAAGTTGTTTTTTCTGTTTTTAAATGTCAATACAGTGTTTCTCATGAATACTGTTACAAAGCTATGGCTTTAGTGGATTACTAGTCAAGACCTGCTAAAGGAACAGAGCTGATAGAATGAATTTTTGTAATAAAGGGAATTTGTTAGATTGGCTTACACAGGATTCTTAGAGAGAGTGGCCCCTGGAGGGCTTGCACACATCTGACTGCTGTCACTTTTACTGCCCTGTGGTGTCCAATCATACAATCTGGAACTTAAAGTCTGGTCCCAGCTTGGTTCCTCAAGTGAATAGAGTCACCTTGGTCACTTTGGGCCCTGCATCATGTTCCCAGGCATTCTGTGGAAACAGCTTCTAGTTATTTCCTGTAGCAGGGAGAGCAACATGATGACCTCACACAGCACTCTCAGCCTCAAGCTACATCCTGTTCATGGCGTTGGTTCATGCTCAGGGTGGAGATACTTCACTACTCATTCTAAACAATAAAATACTAAGCAAAGAATTTTAGTAAACAAAGGTCTCATCCGTGGAATACACTGTCCACTTAGGACCAGGGCTCTGGAGTCACCATTTCAGTGTACAAGTGAGTGCTTTGACACCTAGGAGGTGTGTACTTCATTCTTAGGTGGAAGGCTGGGTGACTAGATGCATAGATACATTTAAATTGCAGCTTACTTAATTCACTACTTTGAAACTGGTGTGTCACTGGAAAGATAAGCCTTAGTTTCCACACCTAAGGAAGTGTGATGACAATCTTAAAGGACAGTGATAAGAGTCAAGTGAGGCGTCTGGATTTCTTAGCACAATTCTGGCAGACAGTGAAGGCTCACCAAAGTTCAACTACCATTCTTTTAAGATGGGCCATGTTGTGTTTTGTGAGGGTTTTCTTATGCTATTAGTCTTTTAAAGTTACTTTTTAAGTAGTAGTGCAATCTGTGGTACATTCTGGCCTTTTAGCGAGGGCAATCCAGAAGATCTCAAAATTCAAGGTAGACCTATCAAAACTGTTGTTTTTATTACAGTTGTAATCCTGGGTAAAAATCATGAGTATTTGCAAATGGTTTAATGGTGTAGTAACGGCCCAAATTCTAGTTTTATCTTCAGTATTACCAATCCACCCATTTCTAAATGGGGCAAAATCCTGTTATATAAAGGGGGGGGGGCAGAACAGATTCGAGGGTATAAGAAAAAGCCTGTTTAGGGTGTGACAATGGCAAGTATTTAGTTTTAGCATAAGGATTTTTTATTTTCAATGTTTAATGTTTGTTTCATCATTAGAAAGTTAAAACATACCAAATACTAAAAGAATTTTGAACATTTTATAGTGGGCAAGAGCAGTTTATCTTCCTGGGTCACTTGGGGACCTGCAGATGGAATCTTGGGCCCTCAGACCTCAGGGAGCAGTAGTCCAGACTTGCCTTGCTTCTCGTAAGGAGGCACATGATTAATAGGAAGAGAACTGTAGTGGTCAAGTTCGTGGGCTCAGTGAGTATGCTGCTGTGGCAAGCTAATGCTTTGAAGCAGCAGACAATGCCTGTCTTAGAGGGCTTTTTGTTTTTTGTTTTTGTTTTGTTCTGAGGGCTTTTTGTTTTTTTGTTTTTGTTTTGTTCTGTTGAGTGACTTTGAAGATAGGACATATTCCAGTGTTTTCCTTCAGTGTAAATTCACTGTCTGCTCCTTCCTCATAAAAGGTTAGCAAAGATGTGCCGCCCTCGAACTGCCTGTGACACGTCACATTTAATAAATACAGATGTCTGAATATACTGTATTTTAAGATACAGTGTTCATGTCTCTACTTTAAAAATAGTGACACATTAAAATTGCAGGTCACTTCATTTACTACTTTCCAATATTACAATGTCATCTTAATAACCAAATTAAAAAAATGGTTTTACATTTTGGTTCACCTGTGGCTTCACACAGCGTTCACACATCCCTTTAAGGTCTGCAGCTCAGTTCAGTAGCTCATGATGCTTTTGCAGAGTTGTGCAAACTATGGCCACAATGGATGTTAGACTTTTCCTGTCCCCCTAAGAGATCTTGGTACTCCTCATTTCCCACAAGCCCCTGGACCTTCATCCCTAGGCGTTATTATACAAAACTAACTCTCTCTCCCCCCCCCCCC
>CABHPP010122204.1:44055-57687 GCA_902168425.1 Peromyscus attwateri | reverse complement strand
CCCTCTCTCTCTCTCTCTCTCTCTCTCTCTCTCTCTCTCTCTCTCTCTCTCTCTCGTGTATGAGCAGAGACCAAGGCATTAGGTGTCCTGGTCTACCACTCTGCCTTGACATGGGCTCAGCTAGGTTGGCTGGCTGGTGAGCTGGGAACAGCTTGTCTCCATCCCTGCAATGCTAGGATTACAGGACATTCAGGCCATGTCTTCATTTTTATGTGGGTGCTGGAGATTCCAGTTCTGATCCCCAGGCTTTCGCTGCAAGTGGTCTTATCTCCTTAGCCCTTATAAGTCTCTTTTGATTCATTTATTCTGAACTGTACAAGCATGGTCTTTGGTGCCAAGTTTTCTTTGATTTTAGCAAGTTGATTCATATTGCAGTATTTCAGCACCTCCTTTTCCTCCTCCTTACCTGTCTTTCCCCGCTTCCCGTCCTTTTTGGGGAGTGGTGGTGCAATGATGGGCATCTAACCCAGGACCTTGGATGCACCCTCTTCCAATGAACTGTAGCTCCAGTTCTGTCACTAGCCATGCATGGGGTCTAGGTCATTCTACTCGGGGCCTCTTACACCGTGAACATCTGTATCTGTGTGCTGGTTTTTATTTCTCTTGGGCACATAGCTCAGAGTAGGATTGCTAGGCTGTAGTCTCCCGATTTCGCCTTTTTGAGAACTGCAGGACTGGCTGTTTCAAGTGACTGCACTGTCCTGCATTTCTGCCAGCAGCACGAGTCTCAGTTTCCCCACACCCTTGCCAACAAACACTTCATTGTGGAGCCTCCACCGTGTGTGTGAGCTGACAGTTCATTAGTCTTTGGCTTTTCATTTCTCTCTAGGCTAATGATGCTGAGAGTCTTTTCATTTACCATTTATAAAACTTATCTGGAAAAATGTTTACTCAGGTCCTTTGCCAATTGTTTGATTGGATTGTCTTTACTGTTACTGAGTTGTGGGAACTCTGTATATATTCTGGGTACAGGTTCCTTACCAGACATTTTTGTAGATAATTTATCTCCTTCACTGCTACATAAGACACAGTATCTGGGCTGGAGAGACGGCTTAGCCATTCAAGGTTAAGTCTCCCACCCAGAAGGACGTGACACAGTGTCCTTAATCTCGATAATTAAATTGCTACTTCAGAAACTGGCTGTAGAAGATATTTATCAATATTAATTTTCTAACTTGAAAATTTTATAAACACTTGGAAAGCTGGGTTTCTGTTTATTTTTTAATTATTTATATCATGCTGATGAGTGTGAGTAGAAACTTGTTTGAAATTTGACTGTAGACACAGTTTGTAGTATAGAAGAATTAAATATTCAAAACTCCATCACATCACTCAGGACAATACAAATAATAAAAAATCTTGCCATTTATTTTCTGTGTGTGTGTGTGTGTGTGTGTGTGTATGTCTGTGTGTGTGTGATTCACCACGATACACATGTAGAAGTCAGAGGATAACTTTGGGAATTGATTCTCTCCTTTCACCATCTGGATTTGGACTCGGGTCGTCAGGCTTGGTGGCAAGTACCTTTACCCACTGAGCCATCTCAGCAGTCCTGAGTATAATAAAAAAGATTTCTTAGTAATAGTCTATTTAAAATTTTAAAATACCATCTTTCTTGATTTTAAAAGTTATTGAACTCTGCTTTTCACATGCAATGATGTAGTTAGTATCTATCCCAGAATCATTACCACTTAGAGACAATCCAGCACTAAACCACACATGTTCCTGTAAGCTTGTGGTCATGCTTCACATCTCTAATTATGTGCTTTTCTAAAAAAAAGTTAAACTTTAGTATTCTTAATTTCAGGTTTATTGTTAGGTTTATGAATTAACACACTGATTTTATTTTATTTTACTTTATTTTATTTTGAGACAGGGTTTCTCTGTGTAGCTTTGCACCTTTCCTGGAACTCACTTGGTAGCCCAGGCTGGCCTTGAACTCACAGAGATCCACCTGGCTCTGCCTCCCGAGTGCTGGAGGGCAACACACTGATTTTATATGTGACCTTAATTAAGTCCCCACTAGAAAGGGTTTTCAAAAGAGGGAAAATATATGATTTTTATCCTGGCTGCATAGGTATAGAGGTTTGCTTTCAAATATAAAACAGTCCCAAGAATATATGTGTAAGATACAAACAACTGTATGTAAAACACAAATATTCTACGCAGAGCTCTCTAACTCGAACGGTAGGTCAGGGCGTGTCTGTCCTGGGAATAGTAGCATTTTAGACGTGTTCAATCTCTGTTGTGGAGACTGTCCTGGGTCTCTACCCACTAGATGCAAGTAGCACCTCCTCCCAAGCACTCTCACAGCCAAAATGTGTCCCTAGACATCACCATGAGCCCCCTGGGACCCGAATTGCCCTTACCTGAGAGCTGCTCTGTGAAGGGATTGTGAAGTGGAACTTTGTTGTAGATACATAAGAAGTTTTGACAGGAATAAACTTGGCCAGCTTTTGTCATTTTCTCCCTCATTACTGAACCCAAGCACTGAATGTCTAGGAGGGCAGAAAGGAGCAGAGAGAAAAGCAGGAATCAGAACAGTTAAAATTCACCTGGGTATATGAACAGCTCAGTCACTAGCCCAGTGCGGACGCTGCAGTCGGCGTGTGTGTGTGTGTGTGTGTGTGTGTGTGTGTGTGTGTGTGTGTGTACACATTAGGTGCTTAAATGCAGGTGCTTGAATACCTGAGTGGGAGCTCTTGTATGGGAACTTTTTATTTGTTCATATTGCAAGGACTTGGAGCTCCCTTCCTTGTTCTATGAAATGAGCATCTTTTGAAAGCTTCCTGTAAGTGGCCAGAGTGTACAGATTGTTCCCGAGATGTTCAAGTACCACGTCAAGACTGCTTAAGAGGCTGTAGCATAAAGGATTCAGTCACTAGCCAGAGTGCTAAGCTCCCTGGGTGTGTTAGTTTTGGTTGTTGCTGTTCATTTATTTTTAATGGCTTACATACTACTTTATAGCAAGATTTTTCCCAATTTCAAGGTGTCTTTGAGGGCTTCCTTGTACAGCATCTCACACATTCTTTGTCTCCCTCACTCCAAAAGTTCCAGTTGAAAGTGAAGAGGCTCCCACAGAGGACTAGAGAACATTGTCCCAGGGTTTGGTTTTGTAGTAATTAGGTTCACTGTCAGCATTGCACACATTACAGAAATCTAAAAGGTCAATGGAGGAAAAGACTCTTGGGTTCCCAGAAGGACGGCGGGAGTGCTGGCATCTGGCTGGCTTAGTGCCTTGTCATCTTACACTTTCCATATTGGAACGTGGTAATGGCCCTCCTGACCAGCTCATCTGAGCATCTTCAGATAGTCACAGTGTAAACTAGAACTCCTGGGCTTGTTCCGTGAATTTGCTCTTGTCCTACTGTGACTTATGATTTGGGTTTTGTACGTGTGTGGTCTGCATGCTGCCTGTTCACACGTGTGTGTTGGATGCACATGCAGGCAAGTGTGTTGACACCAGGTGTTCCTCCGTTGCTCTTTGCTTTTATTCACCATGTCAGAGACTTGGGCTGAACACAGAACTCTCCATTTATGGCCATTCTGGTTCGCCAGTGTGTTCCACACCCTCTCTGCCTGGGGTTAGAGTTGGTCCCCTGACTGTCTAACTCTTCTGTGAGCCCCATTCCTCAGGCTTGCATGGCCGTGCTTCATGCACCCAGCCCTTTCCCCAGCTCTCTTTCCCGCTTTCCCCTTCTCCATACCCTTTCCCTCTTCGTTCCCCCTCCTCCCTCATTCCCAGTCTCCTTCCTTCCCCTTCTCCCTCTTTATGTTGTAAATTAGAACTCACTGAAGCAGGAGCCTTCTTGTCTGAGATGCACTGAAGGTGCATGCGAGTTGGCCTTGGAGATGTTTGTTAGCCCGAATCCTTAATTTTAGTCCGGCACTTGGGGTGCAGTGCTAATCTAGCAGAAGAGTATCTGCAGAGTGGTTTCCCTGTGAGTTGAGGCCTCTCATCAGTCAGTTTCACTTCTGACAAGCTCAGCTTAGTTCAGCTGGTCCTCCAAAGGAGTCTACCTGCTTCTGGGCCTGGCTGTCTTACTGAGGTAGACTTGCTGGCCTGCCAGATGGATGCTGAAGGCCTGTCCTCAGAAGATAGACTGATGAAGGTGAAGGGAGGCAGAGGGACTAGGAAGGATGCTGGTTCCTGTAGTAGGGTGGCTGACAGGCAGGGATTAGGTTGGAACAGCGAAGATGGCAGCATTTGGAGAGAGCCATGCCCAGGGTCCTAGAAGATGGCCGTGCGGGCACCCGCAGGGGGATTTGGTCAGGGTGTTGTGATGACCCTAAGGCTGATTGTCTACTGGGATATAGACCTCCCTTAGAGGCCTTAGCTGTGTGGAGTAATGCATATGCAGAGCATGAGAAAGAAGGAAAGTAATGAAAAGGTCTAGAAGAAAAGGCTTTAAGATGCAAGGCGTGCAGTATAGAATTGGCTTTTATAATTAATAAGCTTGTCAAGAGAGGAGTAAAACAAGTGTTACTTACGCTGAAGTAAAAGGCAGACAGAATCGCTTAGAAGGAAAGGAACCTGGTGGTGTAGAGGGTGAGAGAGGTCATTTTTGTAGAGCCACGAACTTAAGAATTCAGTTTTCCCGAAGTTTGAAATGGTCACAGCGTCTGTATTATTACTACAGCATTTCGGACAGTCGTCTTTTTCGGACAGTCGCAGTAACTAATGGTGAGAGTAGTGTTGCTTAGAGCCCAGCAGGGTTCTGGAAGCATCGGATACAGTAGTTTCAGTTTGGGTTACAGTTTTTCTGACCTGCTTAGACAAACATTCTACTACTGAGTTATGTCCCCAGCATCTCCTTAGAAGTTTTGTTATACAATATTAGAATTTAAGATGAGAAACGTCCAAGACAAAGTGAAGCTTTTAAGAAGGCAAACTAAAAGAAAGCTTTCAGGTAGCGCTGAGCCCCTGACATTCCGGGACAGCGCAGTCAGATGTTCTGAAGATGTTCTGGAAGAGAATGTTGAGTCTGCAGTTGTACTGTAAAATGTGGGTGACAACAGTGACAAATCTTACCGGGCTCTCCGCTCCACAGTCTCCACAGCCTCTTGGATTTGAGCTCCTGGGACCCAGGCCCTGGGAGCCTCCTGTGCTGACACTGCCTTTCTGTTGATGTGACAGTCACGTGGCAGAACGCACCCATGTGCCTCATTACCTTACGTAATCCCCAGACATTTTCATTACCTCAACATAAAACCCAGGATTCCTCAGGCAGCGCCCTACTTCCATTTTTCTTGCTGTGTTACAATATCCTGATAAAAAGCACTTGGAGGGAACCGGGTTGTTTTGCTAGCCTTCTTAGGTCCTGTCGTGGGGAAGTCCGGGGCAGCCGCGCGAAGCACCGCGTCCCCACTCGAGCAGGGAGGACAAACTCCTGGACCCTTGCCCGCTTCCTTCCTGAGCCCCAGCCGCCCCTGAAATGCTGCTGCCTCGTCCAAGATGGGTCTTCCCAGTCATCTGTCAGGACAGTCTCCCACAGACATGCCCACAGGCCAGTCTGTTCCAGACAAGTCCTTAATTGAGACTGCCGTTTTAGGTGATTCTAGGCTGTGACAAATTGACCTTGAAAACTATGGGCAGTTACGTTCATATCCCTACACTCGTCCCTGCCCTTCCCCACTTCCCCAGGCCTTGGTAGCTCGTAGTCTGCTTTCTGTCCCCTGTTAAACTGGACCTGTGTACAGACTGTGCTGTGGCCACAAGGAAAGAGTTGGGCTTTAGAGGACCTGGCAGTGCCAAGACTCAGTCATTTCTCTTAGATAGAATGGTTGCTTTAGTGTCATTTCAGAGGCACTGTGAGTGTTGATGAACCATGTAAAGTTGTTGCCTTGATGGTTAGCCATAGCAGTCAGAACTTTATGTGTTATTTGCAAAGATCACATCTGTGCCTTTTTACATTAAAATGGATGCTCACTCGAACTGTGGAATGCTACTTTGTCTTTACCCAGCAGGCACCAGTCCTGCTTTCTCCTCCCTCCCCAGGTGGGAAAGCCAGCATGACAAGTGTCCCCTTAGACAGTTGTTCCTGGTTGACAAACGCTGACTAAGAGCTTCTCTCTTGAAACTCTGGCTTTCTTCTGTAAGTGTTAGAGACAGTTATCAGAAGGCGAGAAGGGTCAGTTGCTTCATGGCCCGCACATTTAGGTGATGTCTTTTTAAATATTCCCTAAACTGTTCCTATTCTTTAAAAAAAAAAAAGTTTTCGATTTTGAGTTTTTGTCAGTCCTGTACTGCGTGATTATGGAAAGCTCATTCCGAGCTGACTATGCTCTGCTGAAGGAATTCAACCCGAGTGCCTAACAAGAAGTAATTTCATGAAAAAGTCAATACAGAATTTGAGCTTGTTCAAAAATATTAAAAACATTGAAAGTATTGTAAAGTACAGTGAATAAGGTATTCAACAGTTGGGAAAACAGGGAAGAATTATTTTCCCACAAACTTCCCTTCTTCAACATAAAATTCCAGCTGGTTCTCTTGTCACAGTCCCACTTGGCTTACCAGATGGTTAAGATGCTCCTCTTTTGTGCTTCCAGCCTGTATTTTCCAAGTGTAAACAGTTCTCACATGAGTGTGTAAAGCTTGTTATATGTCCCATACTGAAGGATTACATTTGGACAGGTCAGTTTGATACGATGTGGTACTTCTTTAGAAATGTTGGTGTTGGGGCTGGAGAGATGACTCAACCGTTATGATTGGGCACTCTTGCTGAGGACCCACATTGGGTGTCTCACCCCTACCTTTAACTCCAGCTCCAGAGGGTCTGATGCCATCTTCTGGCCTCCACAGGCACTGCACTCAGTGTGCACAAACCCACACATAGATAAAAAGAAAACCCTTTAAAATGTAGGTATTACATTTTTCTCTTCTTAGATATTTTTCTTCGGTGTTACAATTCTTATCATAGGTCCGTTGTAGATTTGAAAGAAAGGCTGTGAAGGATTTCCCTGCTGGGAAGCAGCTTTCTAGCTAGCTAGTTTGTTGTTTTCTGTATAGCTAATGGAATAGGTGGGGGCAGACCTGGGAGGAATTAAGACAGAGGAAGCGAGCCGATGTGGAATTGCCTGTACTGTCTGTCATTAGACATTTTCTGTTTCTTAGTTTTGAGAGAGGATGTCTCCACTGGTTTTTTTTACTGGGTGTCAAATATTGAGTAAGGTGATGGGAAAAAGAAAACTCCTACAAAATACATCTTCAGGAGCCATCTCTGTAGAGTCAGATTCATTCACCTCTGCAGAGTCTGCTGTTCCCATTGCATGAAAGATGGATAAAGGTGCTCCTGTGTGTAATTATTTTTACGTCTTTCTTGTGTGTTGGAAGAGAAGCGGTAACCTGAGTTTTCTGAGAGTTGGTGACTGAACTGCCTCTCCCTCATGCAGTACCTTCCTACTGTTTTTCTTCAGGGACTATGTCAGGAGTGAACTGGAGTCTGCCTATGAAGGACCAATGTATTTAGAACCTCTCTCCCTGAATCGCTTTACCACAGCCTTAATAGGTAAGTATTGTTAAGAATTAAAGGTATAGATAGGAACTGATTGGTTTTACCATCTTATGAGAAAACATTGATTCATGGTCATTTAAAACAGTTTAAAAATTCAGATTTGTTTATTGCTCTCCTGTTTTGTTTGGGGTTTTTGTTTGTTTGTTTGTATTGAAGGGGTTTTGCTCACTTGTTTTGCTTTGGTTTGGTTGTTTGAGACCCGGTCTTGCTGTATAACCCAGGGGGCTTCAAACCTCTCCCTCTGCTTCCCTCAGACTCCTGACCTCTTCCTTCTGCTTCCCTGATTCTGTTTTCATAGGCAAGTGGCGCTACATCCCAATTTGATCTTATCTTTGTCCTCTCGAATTCTCTTCTCCCTTCCCTTCCCTCCCTCCCTCCCCTTCCTCCTCCCTCTCCCTCCTTTATTTCTGACAGCACCTCCTATGGCCCAGGCCGGCTTTGAACTTACCATGTAGCCAAGGATGACCTTGAACTGCTGCTCCTCCTCCTGAGGGCTGGGGTTTTTAATGCAGTGCTGGGGATTGAACCTGGAGATTTATGTTATGAGAGAAACAAAGAATAATTGTGGTGCACAAAGGAACATGTGAAGTAAATAAAAGGAGCTGGACAAGCAGTTCTTTTTGAAGAAGGGTGAGGCAGAAACCAAACCTGGCTAGCAAGTCTGAGCGCACTGGGGCAGAAAGTTCACTTGGATTTTACTCTAACTCAGGTGGTGACTGTCTTTTCCCCATTGGCTGGGGTCTGACTCACGGTCTTTCGAAATCGTCTGCTTTTAAAAGGATCAGCGCGAAGGAAGTGTAGGAAAGGGTGAGGGGTCAGGATTCAGGGAATGCAGCCAGGCCTTTTCAGTAAACAAGTCCTGTCATGGGGAGAGATGAAAAGGTTAGCGTAATAGGTTGGACATTCATGGAATTTAAGGCCTTACTGGGCAAACTACCTTTGTAGAAAACCAAAACCGACCCCTCACCGCTCTCTCACACTAGTGAGCGCTCTACCAACTAACCTTTCCGTCCTCAGCCTACATGTTCCCTTCCTCCCTCCCCCTTCCTTCCTCGAACCCTCCCTCCCTCCCCCCTCCTTCCCCCCCTCCTTCCTTCCTACATTTATTGTATGTGTGTGCATGCGTGTGTGCTGTGCTTTCCTGCCTTGATGTGTGTGTACATCAGAGGACAGCTCGCAGGAGTTGGTTTCTCCTTCCATCATGTGGGTCTCGGGCCTCCAACACAGGTCATCAAGTTTTTCACATAGATGTTTCCTGTTTTTTGAATTGATAATCATATCAAAAATAGTTCATAGAGACTTGTGGTTCTTAAAGGGTTTTTAAATATCTGGGGAGATTAATTTTTAAACAGCTAGTCATTACTTTGAAAGGCTAAAGTGAGTTAGATAATGTCTCAGATTTACTTACGGCTGTTGAAAGTGAGCATCCTATTGTCAGAAATAAGTCCTGCACTTGATTGAAGCAGAATGTTAAAAATAAAAAGTGCTGGCTTCAAAGCAAATAGATAGAGTCCAAAGTGAGCCACCCCGCCCTGCCGTGCCGGAGATCCCAGACAGAACGAGAGGGAACCGACTGAAGCCCAGCCTCCCTAAGACAGCCTTAAGGAGAAGGAAAATGCCTTCGGAGCAGCTGGCTTCTGAGCCAATTGCCCAGACCTTTACACAGAGAAGACTGGGAGGACCATGAGGAGAGTTGTGTGTCTGGGGACTGATCTAGGCTGTACAAATGAAAGCTGTGTTGTCCAGCACTTGAAATGTCACTCTTTCCCATCATAATGTGTAGTGTGCACACACTCAAAGTTTTACCTTGTGCAAAAGGGTGTAAAATGTCTTTTAATCTCCAATGCGTACTGATAGGACTTGGGGTATATTTGGTTATATGAAGTGTGTAGACAAATTTCTAAACAGTCTTAGTAAATAAGAAACACAGAGCCAAATACAGGGGTAATAGCCGAAAAGATCAGAGAATTAGCGAAGAGCCACCAAGCCATAGTTTCCCACACGAGAGAGCTTCTTCCTGCCTAACCTGCGCTTTTACTGCTTTCCTGTTCTGCCTTCTCATTGGCTCTAAGCCCAGCCACATGACTTCCTTGTCACTGCCTGTCTGTACAGACCTCCAGGTCTCTATGGTTGGTACTGGGATTAAAGGCTGTGTCACCACGCTTGGCTGTGTCCTTGACCACACAGAGACTCTGCCTGCCATGTGATTGGATTAAGGGCATGATCTACCACTGCCTGACTTTCTTCTGTTCCTGACTCCTTTCCTGGCTCGCTATGATCTCTGATCTCTAGGCAAACTTTATTTATTAACATACAAATAAAACCACATTTCAGCACAACTAAACTATCACCACAAAAGTGTACTGTTACCTGATTTTCCCTTCTTCCCTTTGCTTTTTGAAATGAGATTCCTAGGGAAAAAAGACTCCTTTTGACAAAACTTGTTCTGATATAACATCCGAGGCCAGCGATGGGTCTGTTGAACTTTTGAGTGTGCAGTGAAAATTCCTTACAGGGTTTCCCCTGCATCTTCTGAATTATGAAGGCAAGCGATGAGTTTGCTGAAGCCCGAGGAAGGGTGTCAAAAACCTGTAAGGATTTTCTCTTGAACTTCAGATTCTCAGTGTCAGAAGTGGCCAGTGGCTCGTCCTTGTCAGGCAGCCAGGGTGCTTGAGGGGCTCCCAGTGATGGGGGCGGCCTTGGAGGCACACATATTTGTCCCCAAGAGGAAGACCAGTTTGGCTTGTCCAGTCCAAAGGGCACCAAAACACAGCATCATGAGCTCAGCCAAACAGGAGTTGACCCACTTCCCCCACCATGCTGCTGAGTCAAGGAGGGAGGAACCACCACAGCTCTGCTCTGCCAATTGTAGGTTATCTGTCTTGGAGGGGGGAGGGGGGCTCAACTTGCTGCCCCTCCCCCTCCTCCCTTCTTTACTACCCTCCTTCCCCCTCCTTTTCCCCCTCCTCACCCCACTTTCTCATCTTCTTACCCCTTCTCTTCCTCCCTCCTCCTCTTCCTCTTTTTCTGTTTCATTTGTTTGCTTATTTGAAGCAGACTCTACACTGGTCCAGGCTGGCCTGGTTCTATTCTTACTATTGGTAGCTTGCCTAAGGTCTGGTTGCTAAGGGAATAAAATGATATCCATGGTATACTAAAGAGTATTTTTCTTCTCACATTGATTTTAAAGTAAATTCCCACTCCTGCTTCAGTAATAATAAGCGTTTGGGTTGCAGATTTAGCTCTGTAGTAGAACTCTGTTCCCAGCACTACAGAAGGGAACTAACAGATACATACAGAAGCAGCAATGGTATGCTTTTAAAGGAAACAAAGCCATTTAAATGTGACGTGATTTCGTAGAGGTTGCAACCTTCCTGGAGTTATTTCTAATTGTGGAGCCCTGAATCCAGAGAGTTTAGAGTACAAGGTGATTTTGCTTTACTCAGCCTTACCCAATGGAGTAGGCATCTCACAGAGCAAACAGCTCACCCCTGGAGCTGCAGGGGGTTCCCACTGTGACTTCCTCACAGAAGCAGGATAAATGGTCTCAAAGAGAAAATGCTTTCTGAGTCATGGTCTCTCTCAAAGAAGATAGAGGAAGTGTCTACAATGCTCTGCCTGTGTTGGCCTGGACTTAGGGGAATTTCAGAGCTGGGGGTGAGGGGGAGTTCACATGATGCTGACCAGGGAACTGTAGACATCACAACGCTGAAGGTAAACAGTGAAAATGTCTCATCCCTGCCACCAGGCACTTCCTCCCGGTCTTTGTTTTTCTGCCCTCATTTTAGTAAAAGAAGTGCACTATTCCCATCATCAGATAGGCTAATTTTATGATGAGGATGAGCTTCCTCCTGCATCTAGTCCGGATGCCCAGTCATCCCCAGGCCTCTCTCAGTTCCTGCTGACCCCTTCCTTCCCTGTTGAGTGCTCTGCCTTCTGGAAGTCCAGCTTCTCACCATTTGTCTTCTCCCTTCCAGCCGCGCCCCCCCCCCCTCCCCCCCTCCCCCCTATCTTCTCATTCTTGTCTTTGAAGAGAGCTGTGCTTTTGTTTAACTTTCTGTTTCATCAGCTCTGTCTCCAGCCTGTTTTGCATTTTAATTTTTGTTCTGTGTTCTTCCTATCTGAGACTTGTTTTCATTGACTGGTTCTCTCCTTACCTTTTTTCTGTTTGTTTCTCAGCTGCATCATCTATCTTTTTGGAGGAAGGCGTGGTTCTAAAGGTTTATCTGAAGGTGTATGTCAAAGTCCCTAATTTTTTTATACCAGGCTTCTAGCATACAACTGTAGTCCTAGAGCAGTGGGAGGGTGGGGGAGGGGTGGAGGCAGGAGGATCCTGAATTTGAAGCCAGCCCGGGTGACAGTGAGATTGTCTGATTCACTTTGAGGATATAGTGTAAGCAAATATTAGGAAACATGCTCCGTTTAAGCTTGTTTAAGTATATCATAAAAGTGCAAGGTTGTCATAAATGTATATGTGTATTTCTGCAAGTACTTTATAATTATGTGACACTGAGAAAAGGCTAAATGCTAATGGTTTGCCAGAGACATTCAACATAATGTACCTCACAAATAATAACAATAATTGCAATAATGTAGAAGAGTGCTAACAGTGTATGAAGTGAAGAAAGTTGATTGCAAAACACTTTGTACACTCTGATCAGTATATAAAATGTTGTACAGTCAGGGGCTGGAGAGATGATGGCTCGGTGGTTAAGAGCACGTGCTCTTCTGGCAGAGGACCCGGGTTCAATTCCCAACACCCACATCTTGCTGCTTACTACTATCTTTTGAGTCCAGCTCTAGCTGTAGGGGTTCTGACTCCCTTTTCTTGCCCTCTCAGGCACACACATATATGTTCACATGCAGACATATACATCACACACATAAATAATAAAGTATAATAAAAATATTTTAAAAACAAACCCAAAATATTAACATCTACTCATGTACCGAATAAATCTGGATGAGTAGTGAGTATTAACATCTACTCAATACAGAATAAATCTGGATGGGTAGTGAGTATTAACATCTACTCAATACAGAATAAATCTGGATGGGTAATGAGTATTAACATCTACTCATATACAGAATAAATCTGGATGGGTAGTGAGTATTAACATCTACTCATATACAGAATAAATCTGGATGGGTAGTGAGTATTAACATCTACTCAATACAGAATAAATCTGGATGGGTAGTGAGTAACGCCAGCAGCTGTCACACAGTGGGCTTCACAGTCCACTTAGGTTTGTGGCTGGGGAGCTGCCGGTGAGTGGCGGGAGCAGAAGAGACTGAAGGCTCTCATCCTGTTTCTCTGCACTTCTTTCTTTCGTGGTTGTGGTGACCTTTAGCCCTCTTTGAGAATGAAGGGTGCACTTTTCAGCCTTTACTCTCGGGATTGAGTCACTTGGGAGGTTCACATGGTTCAGCTAGAGATTAAGAGCTTCAGAAGAGATGGCGTCTTGGCACAGTCCGGTGATGGGCAGGCAGCCGTTATCTTGGGCTTCATGTGTAGTGCAGACTGCTCAGTATTGAATACCTTTGAAAAAGAAACAGTGTAAATAGCAGCGGATGAATTATTGTGACTCTAAAATAGACATTTAAAAATGCTTTCTCTCAAGGGCAGTGATAACACATGCCTTTAATCCCAGCACTTGAGAGGCAGAGGCAGGTGGATCTCTGAGTTCAAGGCCAGCCTGGTCCACAGAGTGAGTTCTAGGACAGCCAGGGCTACACAGAAAAGAACCCTGTCTCAAATAACCAAAAGGAAAAAAAAGTCTTTTCTCTGTTGCTCAAGCCATCACAAATGTGACCAAGAACTGTAAAGAGTTATTTTTTTCCCCAAATTAGCTTTAGGGGATAAATATTCCAAGTTCATGGGATGTTCAAATATGTGATTATATCCAGATGAAATTAAAATCTGATTTAAAATATCATTCAAGAGCCAGGTGGTGATGGTGCACGCCTTTAATCCCAGCACTCAGGAGGTAGAGGCGGGAAGATTTCTGTGAGTTCAAGCTAGCCTGAAGGTCAGCCTGGTCTACAGATCAAGTTCCTGGACAGCCAAGGCTACGCAGAGAAACCCTGTCTTGAACAACAAAAATATTGTTCAAGAGTC